>CAUYPK010066732.1:0-26524 GCA_963574355.1 Loris lydekkerianus | reverse complement strand
GTTGATTGGTGTTTATTTTATTTAAATTATTCACGAATTTTTTTTTTTTTTTTTTTTTTTTTTTTTTTTTTTTTTTTTGGCAAATCATCTTTCCCTTAGTGTCTGTTTATTTACTGAATGGCCCCAAACAACTCTTATTTTTCCTATGTATGACAGAAAAGAAAAAGATTGGACAGTCTTGCAATATTCATTTCTTTAACCAATGACAAATCTAAGACTCATTAAATCCACCTGTAACATGAAATGTCATGCTTCAAGATGTCCTGGTTTGGGGGGCCAATGTATGTGTTCCATGTATTGACTCCAACTTTATGTGCAATTCCTGCCTCCTTAAAATGTATAAAACTAAACTTTAACCCAATCATAATGAGACCACTTCCTCAAGGCTTCTTCAGTGTGGCTCTCTGTGCAGAATAAGCCCCTTAAATTATATTTACAAAGTTTGGCATCTTTTCTATTGAACATGTGAAAATAGTACTAATATCAAGAGCAAATCGAACCCTGACCACACCACTCTACTAAAATCTGCTACAAACCACCTACCCTTTCATGCTAAGCACTTGATGTTACCACTCAATAGTGGGGAAAGGAGAGAACATGGGCCGTGAGCCCACTCAATTCTGTGCCCTTCTCCTTCCTATGTTATTTCTTTTCTGTGGCTTCATAGAAAGAACTATCCTTTCTCTTTTAGATTAATCACCTTCACTATTTGTACTTTTCATATTTCTTCCAAATTACTTTATTATATTTGTGCTCCCAGCAGTTAGCAACATGAACAACTCCAAGCTGGCTCTTAAAGAAGTGTTACTGAACTGAGCTTATTTGGTTTTCAAAAATAGAATGGTATGCCAGTGAAGATGGCAGATTCAAAGACAGAGTTAGAAGTTTGAAAAGGATAAATCAGCAAATTCTTAGCTGGAGGAAATAGATAAAAAAACTTCTCTTCTAAAAACTGTTGTGCTTTAGGAAAGAGTTCTTTCGTGCATTTTTAAGTTGCATGAAATCAAACTGTGTCACATAGGATATATTACAGAAAATATCATTGTATCAGTCATACGTACCACCGATGAATGTAACATAATACACATTAAGAGAAAAGAACAGATCAGAGGTAAAACAATCATATATTAACATGATACTGATTTACGTCAAAGAAAACTGTTTTCTTGACTTCATGATAGAAATTAACAGTAGTTGTCAACATATGGAAAAATCTTTTAATTTATAATATGCTAATTATCCCCATATTGCAGAAGAATAATGAAGTGACAGGAATATCTGTCCTTATTGTTGATGATCTTCACCAGTTTCATAAGTAGAGTTTTGAATTTTGGCGCATGAGCTGTGCACCTCACCAGCGGTAATAAACTTCTACACTTAAACCTCTTGGTGGGCCAATATTTTGGATGATCACAGGGTGGCACCTGTGATAAATGAACAGCCAGGGAGATAAGGAGTGGAGGCTTCTCCTACAATATGACTGCACGGCAGCGTCTCGGTCCTCACTTCCTCTGAAATACTGTTTTCTACACCACTGTGCTGACATGGTGTGTGTCATGTGTTTTCCCAGGGAGGTACAGCATCTGTGTCATTGAAGATAATTCATTTTTCAAAGGCTAATGGTGGTACACTTTCTAATACACAAAGTACATTTTTTAATAAGCAAATAGTGGTGATGACAAATGTCCTGATTTCTATCTGTTATAGTTTTGTGATGAACGTCCCAACATTAAAATATAGTCTGTTTTGTGATGACTGTCCCAACATTAAAATGATGACTTTTTTAATGTTAGGGTTTTAGGCAAAAGAGTAAGGCATTTATAATTCTTTTAAGTTATCTTACTGCCAGTATGTAAATATAGCAGTGAAATAGGAGTTTTAAATAAAGCTTTCTTGTTGCTTTACCTATACAAACATTCTGTGAAAGGTGTTTTTGCTGAATATAGACAAATGCCTTTGAAATACTCTCAAATATGTACTTTTACACTAATTTTCATAAAATCTTTGCTTTTCTCTACCCTAACTAATCGTATAAAACTTATCAGGTTAATTTCAACATACTGATTTTATGTTGTAATCCTATGATTGATTTGTAATTCTATGTAGGATGCCTACAGTGCAACAGAATTGTTTTGTGTAACATATAATTAAATGTATTCAAATTCATCTTACAATTTGTTCTAAATATTTTCTAAAGTATTCATCCAAACATCAATATTTGTTTATTTGTTTAAAAAGATTTATCATCTTAGTCTCTTTCAGCCTGTACATGAATGCACCTAAAACAATATACCGTATATAGTCGAGTATAAGCCGAGATTTTTGTGCCAAGTTTGGGTTTTTCGGCACAATTTTGTGCCGAAAATCTCAGCTTATACTCGAGTATATATGGTATTTATCTCTAGCTACTGGTATTTGTTTTTAGGGTTAGTAGATGATTCACACATGTGAAGAACTTATGCTCTCTTGCTGTATTCCAGAACTTTGTGTAAGTGCAAATTTTCTGCAACTTTGAAAAACTTTAAAAATATTTTGGCAAGTCATTAACATTTTCCCTGAGTGTTTCTTATAATGTAAAATATGTCTTAAACACACACACACAAAACATACATATACATATTGAGGCAAAATATTTTATTATGTGAATATCTTCCATAACAAACTTTTTGAATATCTTTCATAATTTTTAAAGATCAAATTAGATAATATATATGAATGTTGTTGAAAAATGTAAATTTTTGCAAAGTGTTTTTATTAGAAAAAAGCAAAAAAACAGGTGGACTATTTCTGAAACTAAAGCTCTTCTATGCAAAGAGAAACCCTATAAATTCTGAGGAGAGGGAATAGTAGGAAAACTCCAGGTCATAGTATATTTATTTCATAATATTGATTTGATTTATTAATTTCTATCTATAGGTGTAGTTTTTTTTTTTTTACTTAAGTTACAAAGTTAGAGCTTTCTTTTTTTTTCTTTTTTTATTACTACTTTAAAAAACTCAACATATTTCAATATACTTAGTATAAAACTCTTTCCCTATGATAAGTGTTTTGAGAATAATGTACTAAGCCCAAATAAGTTTGGTAAGAGTTAATCTACTTTTATATTTACAGTTATTATAATATTATTATAAATGTTCTGAGGAATCCTATAGGAAACTGTGCTTGAGCTGAATTTTTTAATATTATTTTTGTCATAGGAAATGTTCCTCAAAATTTTGGAAAATGTTCTCTTCAAGCATCATAGTACTAGCAAATAGACTGTCAACCATTATAAACTTGTGCCTGGTTTTTACGTGTGGCAAATTTTTAGGGTAAAAGGTTCAGTGTTGCTGTTCACTGGCCTAGTCAGAGACATGGAGGTAGACACTGCAGATGAAATGAATGATGTATTAAGGGATGGCTGGTGCTCACTCAGGCACAGCAGCAAACGGCCATTCTTATTCGCATTCTCATATACCCAAAATCATCAGATAGAAATAATCCAAGAACAAGGAAGACAAAAGGTAAAGATGCCTTATCAGAGTTAATCCAGTAAAGTATGTACACACCTTTCTAAACCAAGAATATCTTATTTAGAGAGAAGCAACAATGGAGATGAACCACAAAGGGCTGGGTTGTCTGTTCTGTTTGCCTACTTCCCTATATGATTAACTGAAAGTTTTTTGTGTAAATAGAGGTAGGGGATTAAGTGCAATGGTCCATTGCCCCAGGTAGATGCTCTGTCTCCAGCTATGACTTGATGAGGGTCTCCAGTACATTCTTTCTTTAAGGTGTGACTGTAGCCCAAGTACTGGAAATGTTCCTTCTCAGAGCCTCGTGACTTCAAGGCACACAAATGAGACTGATTCACCTTACAAGGGTGCAATGGACTGTGCCCCTTCAATTCAGAAATAAGAAGGTTCAAATTCTAGCTCCATTGATGACTGACCAGGATAAATAAGTTAGTCTTTAATTCTTATACTAATAAAAGTATTACAATAAGTTCGACCAATAAAAATATTGAAAAGATATAATGAAAATGTTTTAAACTGTTACAAAGAAAACTACCAGGCAAGTCCAAAAAGCCTATCATAGAAGACAGAACTCACTATGAGAATAATTCTAGTTGTCGAGAGATTTCAGCAGTATTATTATTTATTGAGAAGTTGTCATCATCAAGCATTGACAACTCAAAAACAAGACTGTTCCCAAGGACTAACCAAGAAAAGACTCATCTATCAAAGACAGTGAGTTTTCCAAGTTCATGAGCCTGGACCAAAAAAATCAACACTCCAACTCAAATTAATTCTCAAAAAACAAAAACAAAACAACAACAATAAAAAAAAAAACCCTAAGTGAAACTGGAAAGCTCACATTGGAATACATAGTTCCTCCCTGAGATAGAGTTTATGGTAAACTAATGTATAAGCATATATTCATAAAATGAGTGTACCATCAGAACATATAATTCATTTAATTAACTAAACTAGCATCTCACCAGGAAATGTGTGAGATGTTGGTAATATGATTCGAAATGTAATTGCTTTAGACTGAGGTGATTTTCTGTAGCCATTTCTAACATTAGAAATTACCTTGTTAATGACTCCAAAATACTTCTAGCCCTTTGAAAATGATTGACTTTCTAATGTCATGATTATGTTAAAATCTCTAAAATTTACCTTTAATAGTCTCCGTTTTATACCTTCCTGAATCTGCCTCATTGCCCTGTGACTGGCTCAGTCCATGTATTTTTTTTTAGGTGTATACTACAGGTCAAGTCCTGGTCTGCCAACATATCCTAGATATATCTCAGTAATGTTGATCTTATATTTTCACGTAGATTTCTCACCCAAGAAGTCCATTGGTCCCATCTTGTGTAAGATCTGATTTCCATTTTCTAAGATAAGGTAGTTATCACACTGTAGACTCATTTCGAAAATTTGCATTGTTGTCAAACAGGAAAACAACTCTAGATTTCTAAGAAAAATGAAACTGTTTTTTTCTATAGAAGCTTACTGCTTAAAGACAGGTAAAACAAAAAAGAGAGACAGAGATTTTATTTTGACTAAACTAGGAAACAGACCTGTATGCCAGGGGGATTATCATAGAATAAAAAAAAGATTTCATGAATTTAAGCTCCACACATACAAAGGCATTTGGTATGGAGTAAATTTAAATAGGTATTTAAATAGGCATATTAATAATCATTTCCCATCCAACTTTTCTGCCATCTGCATACTCCTCAGCTCTTAATTATTTGGGGCAGGAAAGAAGTTGGTGGATTATTTGTAATTATCCTGCAGTTTTAAAAGTGCAGAGTTTTAACTCTATTGATGATTTTATTATCTGTTGTAGGTTACATAAAATAATTAAAGCATTTTTGTTTATTTTTGTTTATAACTTTCTAGAGTATGATACTTCCTGAAGCCATCTCCAGGATGAAGTCTAGGCCTTTCCTCTTGCACATCTCACTGTAGAAAATGGTTTCTCTCCTTCCACCTTTCTCATTTCTTCTGCTGCAACCCATGCAATCCTTTGTTGATATATAGTTTTTTCCTTTTTTATTATAAACTGCATCTTCCCATATAGCCTTTCCTCAGTGTCAGATGTTCTTCTCCTCTTTTTAAAATTTCTGTTCCTCATATTGCTCACCAGCTGAGTGACGAAATTTCTCCTATAAGAAAGGTGCGTCTCCACTTTTTCTCCACTCTCCTCTTTATCTAATGAGTAAAGGATACACTTCACAGCTGCAACTTCCATCAGCCAGAAGAATGGTTTTTTCACCATGTGTAGGCCCTCCTTGTAAATCTGTAATATCTACAGTTCTGATCAGTTCTGTGTACTTCTCCCATAAATTTTGTGTGTTCTTTTTGGAACTGTGGTCTTTTCACATTAAACAAGCAGACAATTTCTTCTTATAAACCATTCTTTATTGGGGGTCCAAAGAATATGCCCAACATTGTCACTAACCTTTCATGGAATGAGAGGCACATCATCTTCCTATCACATTGATGGTCATGTAACTCAAATTCCTGAAATTCTTCTTTTTCAAATCACTTGGAAAATCCTTCTTAGAAGCTGTAACTGTTCCTGTTATATATTTTTTCATTTTATGAAATTCCCAAGCAACTGGTTCTTTGTACCCTCAATGAATCTCCAATAATTAAAAAAAATCAGAGCCAAGTTCAGTATTACACCAAAGAATGCCTTCATTTCTTCTGATGAAATATCCTTCTGTGAGTGTCACATTGTGTATTTTGTTAGCAGAGTCACCTTCTGTGTTTTTCCCACTGCATACATATTTGTCACAGTCACAGGACTTTGGGAACTTTATAAGAGAACTGTCACCCACCTGATAAACCTTCCAGCTACTTTGTACAGCTTGTGTACTATTATGTCAGACATCTTCTGACATTGGTGTACAACAGAAAATTCATTATTTCAGACAAGGCTGGACATAAGATCATTTATTAGTTTCTGATTTTTATGGAAAAGCTTCATGTCATATATAGAATTCCAAAGGCATATGTCATTTGATACTCCAATATATCTAGTCTCATTTGAAGTACTAATTATACAAATTCTAGTTTGTGGTAGCAAAAAAGTATATCCTCCATATTTTAATGAACAATTCCATCCCAATGTTCCCATGTAAAATATACTCAACCCAGCAAGAGTTTTATATAAAACTTGCAGCACAGCTGATCACCCAGCTCCCTCAGAGTCAATTATTTTTAAATTTTCAATCTGGGCTTAGGCCTAGTCATGGCAGCAAAGGGAGTTTCAATAGGGTTGGTAATGACTTGTTACTTGTGCTGAGGTTTCTCAGGCAACTTTGATTCAGTTTGATCTATTGGTACATTTGATTTTATAGATCACTGAGGACTGTGCAATCGCTTCTATCACCATGTGTAGCTTTTGAATTCTAGTCTGCTTGTTTATGCCCAACAATTTTATTGGACGTACACATTAGCAGAGAATTTGTTTTTCTTGGGGGTCTAAATATCCACCTCTTTATCATATATAATGAAACCACTTTGCCTAAATAAATATACTTATAATATGAGAGGTTAGTGCCACTTAGAGGATAGAATTGTTTCTCCTTGACTATAATCTCTTTGCCAGGTGTTGAACTACTGCCTACGCTTTGCTTGGGTGGTAAATAAATTGCTGTTGTTTTCATAGTAAAATCCTAGAGATTATGTTAGAGCACAGTTTTATGATGCACTTTAATGCAAAACATCTGTTTTATAATCTACTGTCAGTCACCAGAGGTCTGCAGACTGTTAAGTTCTGTTTCTTCCTGACTCATTAGCTTATTGATGAGAGTATTTATGTATACCTGTAAGAATGCCATGCAACCAGACATATACTAATGAGGGAGACAAAGTGGGAAAAATGAGCAAGCAGGAGATTTGGTTCCACTGTTGCTATTAGGTGTCTATTCAGTGCTTTCCCTCTTGGCTCAGTCTTAAATATCCACCGTTCTGGACTGGCTGTCTTCCTTTTCTTTTACTTACTCTTTCTTGTACCCTACAGAGTAACAAAACCATTCTTTACCTTTTACACAATGATGCCTTTGGTGGTGTTGTCAGGGTTCAGGCAGTTGTTTGCATTCTTGGTTCCTGGTGTGGTCTTGGCTGAGGAATGACTAGGCCTACCGGAAGCAAGGCAAGATAATACAGAGTCTATTGAGGATGAGAAAGGTAGGTGTACAAAGCAAGAACAAGATGTAGGTTTACAGAGATATGTTCACTATAAATAAGCAATAGGTCCCCTCATCATGACAAAAAAGCCTTTGGTTCTGATCTGTGGATTCTGTTTTATATTGTCTGGGTTGATCTCTCCTCATGGATGACACCTTGGGACCACATTGGTGAACAGTTAACAAAATAGTAAATCAAGTCCAATTGTGCCAGGGTTACCTGGCTCTCTGCTAAGGACAAAGTGGGTATTTTTCCTTGACACTGCCTGGAGCAATTGTCCCACCTGGGAAGAAGGACAAGGGCTGTCCATCTTGGTGCTCTTCTACCTTAATCCTATCCTAAGGAGCTAACTGCTACACATAGGGGAAAGAAGGAACGCCCAGCAGGCCAGCCAGCACAGGCACAATAGGATTTGGAAAGTGACTTAGAGTAACCTAAGGCTAATTACCATTTCCTTATTTGTCCATCGAAGTGCTTCCATGGTAACACCTGAACCATGAGGAAGAGCCAGTCATAAAACAGAACCTCAAACCATTTCCAGAGCCTTTTCTGTCATGCTAAGGGGAGCTTATTCCTGGTCTAGGGTGAACGTATCTTGCTCTGCAAGCTTATTTTTGTCTTCCTTATAAACTTCGTTTCATATTTGCCTTGCTTTTGGGGTGTCTGATCATGGTTTGGCCAAGAGCACTCTGAGCCAAGAATGCAGACAACTTTCAGAACCAGGCATATGGTAGATATGATCAGAATTTAATTGGAGGATATCCAGTGAGTACCCACAGCTCATTGTGGGGAAAATCACCCCCAACACACACACACACACACACACACACACACACACACACACGTTGATCACAGTCCTCACCTCTGCTGATTGTGGTTGTGTGAGCATACGTGCTGCAGAATAAGCATGGTTTCAGTGTTTTCCTAGGAAAAGTTAATTCTCCACATTTTCAAACTTTAAACCATCTCCAGTGGTATTTACTAGGATATTTCTCATGATCTGCTCAGCCTAGAAACTCTTCTCAGGTTTATGAAGCTCACCATTACCTGGTACCCAACTATGTCTCTAGTCTCAACTGCTATTACTTCTCATTTCTCTTTGCATGATCCAAAAAGATGAATTATAGGTCTAAGAACATAAAAGGTTATTACTTGCTTATCATGCTATTTCTTAAACTTTATCTTTAAAACCTAAAACTCTTCATCAGTGCCTCAGTGGACTCTGATAGTACTGTAACAATAATACTAAACCCCACTGAAATCTCCAGCATATTTTCCTTCCTTTCCTGCTACCTTGAGAACTCTTGAAAGGAACAAGATCCTTTAGGTATGTATAATTCTAACCTCTGGCTTCTGTCATACAATCAATAAGTGGTTTTCCTTCTTTTTTATACAAGTTAAAATTTATACTGAAGATGTCCACTTTTCAAGCAAAGTAACAGGATTGATACATTACTTAGTATCAAATAAATTATACTTAAATATTTTTAATATACATGCATATATTGTATGTGTATATACATCCAGCCCATCCATTAATTCATTTTAAATGGCCATTTATGTCAGCAAAAATAATGATAAGATTGTTATTATTTGGAGCCGGGCGTGGTGGCTCACGCCTATAATCCTAGCAGTCCAGAAAGCTGAGGTGGGTGGATTGGTTGATTTCATAAGTTCAAGACCAGCCTGAGCAGGAAGAAATCCCATCTCTAAAAAATAACCAGGCACTGTGGCAGGTGCCTATAGTCCCAGCTACTTGGGAGGCTGAGGCAAGAGGATCACTTGAGCTCAGGGGTTTGAAGTTGCTGTGAGCTATAACACCACAGCACTCTACCCAGGGGGACAAAATGAGACTCTGCTCAGAAAAAAAGAAAAGAATATTATTATTTTTTTGGCCCTTAAAGTAATTATCAATGATTTACCGTGTCATTTTCTCACATAGAACCCGTATTTTATGGTTAAAGTGTCAACCCTTCCACCTGTATTTGGCATTTCTTAGTCTCTTGCCTATATTAAAGACATGTCTTCTCAAGTTATTCCCTTTTTCTTCAGAAATATTCATTTTTCTTCTCTGCCATATTTTCATTAATAAATACGCTCCAATAATTTATATTAACTTTTAAAGGTTAATGTTTAAAAACCCTTTCACTCCTCATCCTCCTTCATTCATGAATTCATTTCTCTATATCTGTTCATCCCTTTTTATTCCCCCTTTCCACTAATATCATTTAATCTGTAACTATCACTTGGCAGGAAACCTGCAATGATTTCACCATTCATGTCTATGCATTCACTGTTCCCATTCCCAAATTCCACTCACCATTCAAAAAGAACTTTCAGAAAATGTAGTCCAGATCATGCCATTTCCATTAAATATTCTGAAAATGTTACTATTGCTCTCAGAATAAAGTCTAAATTACTCATTTTGACTCAAGGCTGTACCTGTTCTTGGCATCTCTAATGTTCTCCTGAAATTCTCCCATAGAGAAGCTGGGGCACTTCACCCAGGTCCCTTTTCTCTACCAGGTGCACCTACGCCAGCTCATGTCATTGTTGACTGCTATAGATTTTCAGTTCCACACTCCTCCATAGAATTGACCTTGGCTATGGGACGCTATCTCCACAGCCATAAAAGATCAGTCCTGCTGATGGATGTTTCTTCGAGCCAGGGACTAACAGAAACAGGCACACTTGACTAACTCTAATGATTCATGAGGATATAAAATTGTATATCCTTGTGCTCCAGAAGTCATCTTGGCTTAGTTTTTCCTTTCCCCACTTTCCTTTACCTTCTTCTTACAACAGGTTATTTTTCTGCATGTACAGTACTTTCTATAAAACCATGCACAAAACTGCTTCCAGGAACGTGCGGTGGGACATTCATCTCACATTGCTTAATCACGTGCCTTCTTTTCCTTTTCATACAAGTGATTCTTCATCTGGTCTATTGACCTTTGAACTAGCTGTTGCTTCAGCAGAGTACTCCCTGGGCTCACCACTTCTATCACCTTACAATGTGGTATTTTAATAACGATTTTGGTTATTATTTTTTATTTTTGGATATTTTTGTAAATATATCTTTCACTTTACTAGCAATTTTCCTTCATGATACAAAAGCTGCATAAAAACAGAATTTTTTGTCTTTTATTATTGCCAGTGAATATATAAAAGTTAAAAAATTTCCCGACAAACACAGAAATGCTCAATAAATACCTATTGTTTCAGCAGATTACTGTATTCAAAGACACTGGATCCACAGACTTTCTTGACAGAGTTGTTTCCGTTAATCTTTTTCAGAACCTTTTCTGAGTGTGTCTGGAGACACCACACTCTCATGGTTTTCCTCTAACTTGTTGGTCCCTGTTTTCAGGCTGATTTATGTAGGCAAATGAACCTGGGCCATTTTGAAGAATTTGCACACCCATTCCTCGGACTGCTCTTAACGTTTTCTTCCTATGTTCCTTTCCCTGATTTTCCATCCTACTTATGAATATTTTGAAAAACTCTTAAAAGATGGAGCCTTACATAATGCACATGGTAAAGGAAGTCTGCATATTCCATTCCTGTCTTGAAAACCTTTAAAAGAAGTGAACATTCTCTAACACCGCTTTATGACAGAAAATCTTTACAGAAATTGTTGGCCTGTAAGTTTTCATATGGTCTCAGTTAGGATTTTCCAGAGAAACAGCCAACAGGAGCTGTCTCTCTCTCTCTCTTTGTCTATATATACTAGTATATATATAAATGCTATGTGTATATATAGTATATAGATATAGCTATCTATAGATATATATGTACAGGTATATATAAATGTATTTGTGCACACACGTGTACATACAAACACACACACACATATGACTTATTGTAAGGAATTGACTTGTGCAGTTAAGAAGCATGAGAATTCTGAAGATGGGAAGTAGCCAAGCTGGAGACTCAGGAGAGGCTACAGTGTAAGTTCTAGTATGAGAGCAAGAAGATGTAAAACCCAAGAACTGATGCCTTAGTTGGAGTCCAGAGCAGGAAGAGGCCAATCAGGCAAGAGGCAGATCATGAGAAGACCAGTCAGACAGGAGGTGGGGGGTGGTGGTGGAGGTCCTTCCTATTATTTATGAGAAGGTTGGCCTGTTCCTTCTGTTCAGGTCTTTAACTTTGGTTAAGGGCCATCCACCACAGGAACGGAAATCTTTCTTAGTCTGCTTATCAAATGTTAATATCATCCAAAAGTGCCCGTACAGATATACGCAGTATAATGTTTCACTAAATTTTTGGACACCCCAAGATCCATACAAATTGACACATGCAGTTTATCACTAAAAATACCAATACATTTTGGAATATAAAGGCAATTTGTTCATATCGCATGTGCAGGATGGCTTTGATTTAAAGAAAACTAGTACAGCCTCTATGGAAAGTAGTATGGAGATTCCTCAAAGACCTAAACGTAGATTCACCATTTGATCCTGCAATCCCATCCATTAGGTATGTACCCAAAAGAAAAAAAGACACTTTTCCATAAAGCCATCTGCACTCCAATGTTTATAGCAACACAATTCACAATTGCACATATGTGGAAACAACCCAAGCACCCTTCAATACATAAGTGAATAGATAACCTGTATGTGTTTACCACTGAATATTATTCACCCATAAAATAAGATGGAGACTGTGTATCTTTTTTTGCAACCTGGATGGAATTGGAGACGATCATCATAAGTGAGGTATCACAAGAAGGGAAAGCAAACACCAACTCAGTGCTAGATTGAAGCTAGTAGATTAGAATCTACATGTTCATGAGAGGAAAAGCTGAATAAAACCCCAATGAAAGCTTGGGGGAAAGGGGATGGGTAATTTCCCACCCAACATGTACATTGCATGTGTATACAGCACACTTCCCGGATGAAGGGCACAGCTACAACTATGACTTTAACCCTACAAATGCAAACTATGTCACCTAGGCACCCTCCTAGTACTGTGAAACTTAAAAGAAGACTGGTATGAATATTTTAGAATATGTTAGCCAAATTACTTAAATATATGTATAGATTATATATATTTACTTTTTTATTTGGACATACAAAACAATCCTAATTCCTATATCTTATTTTTTAAACAAAGCAAGGAAAATACCAACATTTGAGAAACTTTTACTACAATGCTAAATAAGCAAAATTTGATGTTTTTACTCTATTAAAAATTAGAAATATTAGAATTCAAATTATATCTTCCTATGTTTATTGCATATTAATTCCTCCATCATTATTATTTTTTCTCCTTTCTGTTGTTCACTTTTGAAGGACTAAAAATTGAGTGATGAATGTGCTTCATTCTGTCTAATTAGAATACGGTAGCTTAATATCTGTTGAGAAATTAGAAAAGTAAATATTATGTTGACTTGTTAATTTAAAACCAAATGCAACTTCATTTTAGTTTTCATTAGAACTCATTTATCTTGCTTCACAATATGAAGCAAGCCACTTATGGAACATTATAAATTATATCATAAATTTTATATAATCTTAACATCCTTTTATCACTTTCTTTTCCATAGAAAACACATTCATATGAAGGTTTACTTCATCCTGAAAGAAAGATGTTTTGATTTTCTTGTGCATTCCATCAACACATACTATGGTATACAAAACTTGTTTAAATTCTATGTTCAAACACAATTTCGTATGGGAAAGTCACAGGTCTGTTCTGCCTACATTTTTGAAGCATTATATACAGCATGCTATTTTTATATTTCTAAAATTAGTGTGTTATGAGGCATATAAATGAAAATGATAACAATATAATAGAGATATCCCATGAAACCAACTATATTTTTAGAAGGATTTTATAACCTTCTAATCAAACTATTTATCTTTCCTCAGTGATCTGAGAATCTGAAGTGACGTTCTCCTAGGCAGTTCTAATTTGCTGTCAAACTTATACTTTACATAAGATAATCTACTTCTTTACATTTTCTGTGGGAATATTACCACTTCTACCTAATCATCGCTGAAACAATAAATCTTTCCAAGTTACAGAGCTAGGAACAGTATTAAAATAAGCTTGCTGAAATAATGACACATACCAATATGACAAATTCTACTTTTCGTGAAATACAGCAATTTTTTTCCTCAAAAGCAGACATATTTTAAATTATAACTACCTATATTGATGAATATCTTGTGAAGTTTTGGGTGATTATACCAATTTAAGATTTCATATATTAATGAATTAATACCAATATATAGCATGACATGAATGAGATTATATGAATCTTAAATATTACTACTCTTAGAACATTTTCTTCATAAGAAATTATCGTTTTTATCCCAATTGTCTGACAGTTATGAATGAATTCCAGACCAGAGTGACTAAAATTACTCCAATCCATTTTAAAATTAATGAATCCTATTCTATTCTATTGTTATAGGAGACTTACATTCAGTGCAGAACAATTGTTAGATAAAGAGATTGCATTAACCTTAGCCTAAGTGGCAGGAAAAATCGAAAGAAAGACAGAAGTCTACTTTTACCAAGTTTTTGGGACAATCTCAAAAGAGAATACTAATAGCATAATAAATCGTTTGCAAAAATTGGAAATACATTCTTGATAGCCTATATAAGTCAGGTGTCGGTTTGCATTTGTTTCTGTGGCCCACTGTACCTTGAGTTGGAAAGGCTGTTATGACTTAGAATTATCTTTCTTTTTTTTCTTTTATTTATTATTTCTTTTTTTGAGACAAAGTCTCACCTTGTTGCCCTCAGTAGAGTGCCATGGCATCACAGCTTCCAGCAACCTCCAACTCCTGGGCTTAGGTGATTCTCTTGCCTCAGCCTCCGGAGCAGCTGGGACCACAGGTGCCCGCCACAACGCCCGGCTATTTCTTTGTTGCATATTTCTTTGTTGCAGTTTGGCCGGGGTCGGGTTCAAACCTGCCACCCTTGGTATATGGGTCCAGCGCCTTACCCACTGAGCCACAGGCGCCACCCAGAATTGTGGTTCAGTAAACCCCCAAAAGAGCCTTGGCTAATGAACAAGGAAACTGTGTTCAATTACTGACCAGCTGCACAACTGCGGGACAGCCCTGCAATGTCTTGGGACCACATCACCCTGTATGGTCTTTAAGTTTTTGAATTGGGCTTAAAGGAATGAGCTAAGGAATTATGGTTACATTATGAAAAGGATTCA
The DNA here is from genome assembly GCA_963574355.1 of Loris lydekkerianus. Lineage (NCBI taxonomy): Eukaryota > Metazoa > Chordata > Mammalia > Primates > Lorisidae > Loris > Loris lydekkerianus. The sequence goes on along the minus strand of CAUYPK010066732.1, from coordinate 11,659 downwards.
CATCCTTAAAGTTTGTGAAATGTTGGCCATTTTATGTTTTGTTTTGTTTTTTTTTTCTTTTTTCCTACATAAGTCTGTCAGTATTTAAGAACCCTTCCAGTCAGAAATTCTTATAAATACCCTATGCAGCACCAAACATTGAGATGGATAAAGTAGGTGATGCAGGACAAGACAGCACCATGACCTGCTCCCTTAGCCGTGGAGGTGTTGATGCTCCTGCAGATGGAGGAACCAGCTTGCTCCAAGGGCCAAACACCTGCAGGGGAGAAGCTGGCAGCGTGCTGTCTCCTCCATGTGAACTTCTGAGTGGCTGGCGCCTGGCTGTCTCCTCCACGTGGACTTGTGACTGGTCAGTTTCATGGATGGGCCTTGCTGTCTCCTCCACCTGCACTTTTAACTAGTGAATTTCCTGTCAGTTTCCAAGGCCTGAGAGTTCACTGGACAGCTGGCTATAACTAACAGGACTCACACCCTAGCAGAACAACCCTCCTGCCACTATATAAACCCCTGAGCAGAGAGCCCAAAGGCAGACCCCCAGGAAGGAGTAGGAGAGCTTGTTCCCCTCCTGAGTTCTCTCTGCCAGGAGGTTTAGTTTTTGTAGTTGTAATTTTTGTTTCTGTAAATAATCCTGACTTACCACTGATCCTGTGGTCCATCAATTTACTCTTCAATTCACTGCAACCAAGAAAGAACCTGAAATTCCAGGATCATAGGAATCTTTGATAAAGTACCAGGTGACTCTTCCAGCAGTCAAGACACAAGAATTAGTTCTCTGATCTTTAAGTAAGCACTACTAACCTCATAGAAAAATATGCTATACATGATGGCAAAATGGCTCAGCTGTACCTTGCAAGATGTTTATATTCACCTAAATTTCGCCTTGATTCATAAGTCACAAAAGGTTAAAAAAAAAAAGTAAAAATGTCTATCTAAAGTATTCTGAAAGCAATTGTTAGTGTCTTTACTATAAGAAGTCCCTTGGATTATCTTAAGAAAAGGGATACTACTAATGAAGGGTCCTCCCTCAGTGCCCACACACACACTGCAAAACACAGGTTCCACAACACTAAGCCAGGAGGCAGGGAGTCAGGAGCTGCCTTTGCTCACCCTCTTCTTCAGGGCTCTGGAGTCTGTTGCCTCTGCTTCATTCTTCATCACAGTATACCCTGTGGTTTGCACAGAACCTCCCTTGCTTTCTAAAACTCTGACCTAGATCATCATATGGCTGACCTAGGCCTGTCATTTAAGTAAGTCTCCATGAAAAGCATCACCCCACAGAGGAAGGCTGTGTCCGTCAGAATTGGCTTATATTCAAGATAAAAAGGGCACAAAAAAGTTCTCTGCACCATGATTCCAGAGGAAATGATGCAAGGAAGACATAATTACCATCTCCCTTCTGTGTTCAGCAAGCTCTCCACAACAAATCAGACCAACGCAAAGCCAAATAATAGTATTTTGAAACATTTACCTGGACTACCAGGATGTAAGTGTGTATTTGCAGAAATGTTAAAAAAGGAATTGTTAGGAATAAGAAAAACTAATATTTAAGACTTTCTTTGTCTTTGAGGAATTGCTAAATAAGTTTTGTTGAATCTACAATTTAAATTATTGTAAACTCTTTAAAATAATAAATTACACCTCTAGATATTAACTTAGAGTGAAGGTCATAATATGTTACCATATAATATAATATGATAATATGCATAAGCATATGTAATGTTCTATATATACATGCATAAAGATGAATGTGTATCAATATAAATACATTTAATATACAGACTATATATACATAAATATAATGTGTATAGATGCATATATGAATAAATATATACATGAACATAATCATATGTATATGTAAGGTCATGTGCATACATTAAGTCACCATACTTAGGAAAATGGAAAATTATACCTGAATGTACCTTTATTTGCAAAATATTCATTACAAAATTTTATGAAGAGAAGGATGTTTTATAAATATTTTTTAAATTCTATAATGAATATTTTGTAAATAAAGATATATTTAGCTACAATTTCCTATTTTTCCCTATGTATAGTGACTTTTGGGATACATTTGTTTTTGCAAAATTGTATCTGCATAGTAAATTACCATTACATTTTGCTATTTGGAATTAATTTAAAAGAATAATAATACTATATAAATGAAAAACATTTTTATAAAAAATTGGAATATTTATTCTTTCTTATACTTTGATATAAAATAAAAAAAAAATCTCTACCTTAGTTTTAATAACCCATCTTTCCCACCCCAGGGCGCTTATTAACACTTCAGCTTGAAATAGTCTTCCCGTGGATGTTATAAACCAAGATATAATGAACAATTACAGAAATATAATTACTAATGACCAATATGTCACTTGAAAAATTATTAATCTGATTTTTAATGAGATATGCATAATGTATCATTTTCTCCTATCAAAATTGTTAAAACATATAAAATTATAAAGAGAGTATTAGTTGGTTATACGAAAATGGACACTTGCACAAAGCACTTTTGGGACTTTAAGTTGATATACCTGGGAATATCAAAACAATTTATTCCATTTCTATAAGTTAATTTCAATGCATTTGCTCTGTCATATGCAGTGACTTGAAATAAAACAAAATAGGTTCTTCATTCACACATTTTTAAACTATTACAAGTGTCTTAAAGTGACGGTAACTTTTCAAGCTATAATCTTTTCATGATCCAAGCTTCCAGTCTTGATTTTCCCAATACTGCCTATGACTACTTCAGTTCCAACTATATTTGTGATTTTGTCAGTCATGTTACTTTTTTTTTTATATGTTGATTACCATGAAATGTCCAGGGCCTAATATAACACTTCATGTTCAATTCATTATTGAATAACTAAATAACCACAAAGAAAGATTTTTAAATGTTAAGATCTATGTCAACAGGATATTTACTGTAGTATTGTTCATTTTAGTTTAATATAAAGGGTACTATTCTTACACACACATAAAGAATTTTGAAAATTATTTATTTATTAAAATGCTATTGTAGATTTGACAATAAGATGTGTATAAAATGTATGTACATGTGTATATACACACAATTGCCCTTATTCTGTGCCTGGATCTCTTTTTGACCTTTGATTACATCCACTATTCACCTGCATTATTTTTCTTTAAATAAAATCACAATCATGACTGGCACTTTCTTTCCAGATGGTCCCGTGTTTGGCAGATTTGATGTGTCATGTAACATAAAAAGCTCATGAAACTGAAGTGACGCTGGACCCACATAATTTTTTTTATCAGTATATTCACAGCACATGGAACACGGTGTCTCCGCCAACAAATTATCACCTAATGTTTTTACCGTCCAAATTCAGTTGAGCAATTTAACTCTGTAATCCTTGATAACTTATGGTATGCAATTCATGTGAATTTATTTTACACATGAACAAACACAATATAAAATCAAAACAGAAAAGCTAAGCAAAGGAAACAACAACAAAAAAGTCAAACAAAAACTAAAGCAAAAACAAAACGAAACAAAACATATCCATACAATTGGTGCACAAGTAGATATCTTTGGGGTGTATATGTGAAGTAGTGTATCAGACAAAATGAATGTGTTCCTTTAAAATAAAACTAATTAGGAAAAGATATGTGGGATTTTAAAGGATGTGGAATGTAGATAACATATTTTGGCTGCTTATTTTAAAAGCTTTAGGGACATCTGTGAGATAGCCACATTTTAGTAACACATATCTTTTGTGAGATTAAATCTGTCTGCTGGGAATAGTCCTGCGTGGATAGAATAAAGAGTACTGCAAACTTTGGTGAGGAACAAGCTATCTTTATTAAAGTATTTATCATTTTTACAGCTGGAATTGGTATTAATATTTCAACAAACAATACCAGTAAGCCTTATCTTCCCTTTGTTGACTTTAGTTAAGCACTGTCAGCAGTAGGCTTTTTAGAACAGCTTGGACCATTCAAGCAGAATAATTCATTTTAGGATTTAAAAGAAAAAATAAGCTCACTTTTAATATGCAGTAGGTGCGTGTCAAAGTAGAAACACAAACTTGATCGAGAGAATGTAAAACTTGAAATATATGATTGTCAGTATTCTTTCCAAGCTTTGTGAAAATCTTCAAAGCTAAGGAAAAATATTAAATGTATTGGCCAATTTAAACCAACATAGAAACTGAGATTATAGATTTTTCTTTTAGAGATTATGTAGACTATTGTACATGAACAAACGAAAATTCTTGTGTTAATATCGTCTCAAAGATTATGCTAAAGGAAAGAGAGAAAAAGAGAAAAAACAAAACTAAACAAGAGAGACCAATACTTTGAATTCAATAAATGCTAAAGTATTTCATGATTTTGACTTCAGTGTTTTTTGAAACTATGGACAAATTCAGAGACCAAACACTATAGTTGAAAAATCAGAGTGAGTCTGACATAAAATGAATTTAAATGGACTATTCTATTTGAATTTCACATGTTGTAATTAGTTTATAGTAGGGATGGGTATGTTATTACAATTGTTTTGTATAATTACATGACTGACTATAGAGTTGAATGGGTCATTTCGGTCCAAATCTTACTAACGGAATAATGTTTAAAAATTAATAAAAATTCAAAAATTCCATTTTGTATTTCTTAGTGACAGAGATGATAGAACATGAAATAAATTCAGAATACTTTGTCTAATTAACATGGAAAGTACTGATTATTACACATATTTCTGGCCAATTCAAGAGATGTTACGTTCAAAAAAGAATTCTACATTGTTACTTTGTAGTAGAATGTACATAGTCTAATATTTATGTTATTAACATACATAGCTTTCTTCAATTTGTATTACGTTCTTTATGCTGATTCAATGATTTGAGCACTTTTTTCCTAGCATCCTAGACATGGCTAATACTAATAAATACTCAGATGAGCAATACCCAGAGAGCATCTGTTATGTAAGTTAGCTCCATTCAGTTGTATATTCTTCGCTCAGTCACCAGTCCTAAGACACCAGTCTGAGCTAAAGACAGAGGTATCTTCTTTTGAAAGAAGATATGGCTAGGCTGTTTAAATAATTTTTAGAACTTTTACATAAGTTTTAAAATTGATAAACAAATGATTACAGGAAAATTCAATAATATTAAACATAAAACTATTAATTGAATACACCAATGACAATGACCAATATCAGGAAACAGAATACTAAAAAAATCCTAGAAACACCCCTGCCCACTGTCCCTTAGTAATCACCCCTTCTAACCAGTTAAAAGTCACTCTCCTGATTTCTAATAACATATCTTTTGTAACTATTCCTAAAGGAAAACACACATTTACGTTATTTTGCGTCTTGCTAGTTGTGTCTGGAAGGTTCATGTTTTTTTTCAACAAGTGGTTATGTTTCCCTTTAATTATTACATAGCATTACAATTAAAAAGCATGCAAACATTTTCCAGCATTTTAGGTTAATAAGAACGATGTTGCTACATAAATATTACATGTTTATGTTGAATGTCCAATTAGGAAAGTGACCGCTTGATCATAAGGAAGACAAGATGGCTTCCTGTTCAATTTCAGTGAACACTACAAAGCAATTTTCCATAATAGTTATATACCAGTTTACTCATCCACCAGCAATGTATTGTAGTCTAATTTTCCAAGGCCCTCAACTACTTTTATTTTTGTGCATATTTTAAGTTATCATGGAGGGTGTGTCATAATGCCTCATGGTAGTTTTAATTCACATTTCTTTGATGAGGTTTAGTACCTTTAAAGTATGTATTGATCTCTTGGACATTTTGAAGATGATTGCTTGTTCACTCCCTTTGCCCACTTTTCTATTAAGATTGTCTAATGTTTCCTTATTGGTTAGCAAGAGTTCTTTCTGAATTTTATCTTCTAGATAAGGGTCCTTCATTAGCTATATGTATTTTTTTTTTTTTTCTTTTTGCAGTTTTTTGGCCAGGGCTGGGTTTGAACCTGCCACCTCTGGTATATGGGGCTGATGCCCTACTCCTTGAGCCACAGGCACCGCCCTCGCTATATGTATTGAAATGTCTTCACCACTATAATTTGGCATTTCATGCTTAAATATATCTATTGATAAATAAAAGTTCTAAAATTTAATACAGCCTAAATTATCATTATTTTCCCAAATTATTATAGTTTTTCTTGTTTAGCAAATCTTCCCCAATCCTCAAGAAGTAACCATAATAAATTAATAACAAATTTTGATAAGAAAAAAATTTTTCAACTCCGCTTCTTAGAAACCATGGCTAAGGAATGAACATATCCACTTACCAATTTCAAATTTATTTTTTTCTTTATTCCTCTACATATAAACATTAGAAACCATGGCTAAGGAATGAACATATTCACTTACCAATTTCAAATTTAGTTTTTTCTTTATTCCTCTACATATAAACAAAAACAGTCCTTCAATTTATAATAATAGGACAGAATAGCTGATATTTTTGGAAGTCTGTTCTGTAATAGGTGTTTCAGTAAATATGTAGAAATCTATAGATATATTGATCAGCATGTATTTGTTTTGGTTTCATATTTTGAAACTGTAGGAAAATATATTAGGATTCTTGCCAAAACTCAAATGCATTTGAGAACGCAGGAGTTACAGTTGCAAAAGCTCTTTTCAAGACCCAGAAGAACAGAACCTTGAATCTAGGCTCCAAAAATATCAGACAGCCTTCCAAATATATCCATCCTTCCTTCAACATAGCATGAAATTAACAGGAAGATTCCCAGGCCCTCACATGATTAATGAAAACGTCAGGTAAGACCACAAAAATGGATGTTAACGAGAGGTATTTCAGGAAAGATGGACCTTTTTTTTTTTTATCCTTTTGATTTTCTTAGACTTCTTGCATGTATAAATTTATTACTTCATCAGATTCTGAGACTTCCTGATTATTCATTTTTCAAAGATTGTATTAGCATGGTTTATAATCTCTCAGAGGTCTCTTTGGCTTTATTGATTCTTTTCTTTTTTCCTGTTTCTCAAACCAGTTAATTTTAATTAACCTAACTTCAAGTTTACCAATGTTTATTCTCAGATGACAAGATCTTACATCTACAAAATTCCAGAGAACCTATCAAAAAAATAAAAACAACTGAACAACAGCACCACCACCATAGAAGTCACTGGACAACTATAATATTATTTCCATTAATCTTTAAGACATACATAAGAAGGTTTGATCCATGCAGTTCACAACATGTACGAAAATTCTGTAACTTTTCTTATGCAGTCCTAACTTTTTGTTTTATCACATCTTTTTTTTATCTGCTCAGATTTGCTATTGAAACTATATAGTAGTTTCTTCATTATAGATATTGTACTTTATAGCTCCCAAATTCCTTTTTGTTCTTTTCTATAATATACGCCTTTATTGATATTCTATATGATGAGATGCTAACATTTTTTGAAGTCCCTATGCTTCTTTAAAAACACTTTCTGTTAATATCACCTGGGTACAGGCCATAATTTCTTAGAGAAATATTTAGGGGTAATATGATAATTTCATTTCTCATTACTTTAGAAATCTCCATACTGTTTTCCATAATGTCTGCAACAATATGCATCCCATTTACAGAGCATATGTGCTGTCTTTTCTTCATAACTTCAACACTTGTTAGTGCTTGTCTTTTTAATAATAGCTATCCTGATGGGCCTTTGAAACCAAAAAATTCCCAGAAGAAAAAATAGGGGATTTTGGCATGTTTGGTATGTTTCACTGCATACTTTGTAATTGTATGTTGAAAACTGGAAAATATTAATAAAATGACTGTGGTAATTCTGGAAAACAGACTCTTACCCCTCCCCTGGTTTTGTTTTGGTTGTTTTTCATAAGTGGTTGTGATTTGTTTAGAAAATTTATTTTGTAGATACTTCATTTTTTCTCATGCATGTCTCTGAAGTCTCCATTTAATTGTTCTAGTATGGAATCAACTTGTGTTTTGACAGATTTTCTTTGGAAATCACTTTTTGGCTCCTTCTTTCTTTATTATGCATTTTCTTTGTTGCTATGAAACCTGAACTATTTTCCGGGTTCCTGACAAAGTTGATACTGACACATTTTTTGCTCTCTTAAAAAATTTATCTGGAGGAATGGGCCTTGGAACTACATAGTTCATTATTTTTACCAATACAAGTCTTCTCTAGGAATCTATTTATTAGAATAATCATGGCATATATTTCTTCATCCCTCTACTTTAATCTAACTGTGCTTTATATTTACATAGATCTTTATGTCATGGGCATTGTTTTATGCACTGTACAAAGCTCTGTCTCTCAATGTGTCTACACCATCCACATTGAAACTGATTATTGATAACATTGGCTGTAGTATCCCTCAGGTTCATAACCGTTGTCTACTTATTTGTTCTCTGATTCTGTTTTGTCCTCCAGTCTATTCATTCCTTTTCTGATTTTAATCAACCATTTTTATTCAACTTCTGCTCTTTTCTTAAAATACTGATTTCATTTCTTTTTAAATTTAATTGCCTTAAATTCAGAAAACATTAACGACACATCTAACACTACCTTAAATTACACTATTTGAATGTACAGTTGAGGTATGTACCTTAAATAAAACATTGCCAATTTCTTCTGTTTGTCCCTTATTACATAGAGGTCATTTGTTTTACATATCCCCTTAGGCCATATGATCTGATATATAATTACTGTGATTGTATTGAAAAATAATTGTTAGATCCTAATATTTATTTATTTACTTATGTCACCCTTTCCTTATATAGATCTAACTTTCTGACCTGTATAATTTTTCTCCTAACATTTCTTGCAGGAAAATCTGAAAAAGAATAAATTCTTTCAGTTTTTGTTCATCTGAAATATCTGCATTTCTCCTTTATTTCTGAAAGATAATTTCCTTGGATATGAAATTCCAGGTTGTTTTTTTTTGTTGTTGTTTGTTTGTTTGTTTTTGAGACAGAGTCTCACTATGTTACCCTGGGTAGAGTGCTATGGCTTCATAGCTCACAGCAACCTCAACCTCTTGGGCTTAAGCAATTCTCTTGCCTCAGCCTTCCAAGTAGCTGTGAATACAGATGCCCGCTACAATGCATGGCTTTTTTTTTTTTTTTTTTTTTTTTAATAGTTGTCATTGTTGTTTAGCTGGACCAGGCCAGGTTTGAAGCCACCAACCTCAGTATATGTGGCTAGTGCCATAACCACTGTGCTACAGGCACCGGACCAGATTGACTTTTTTTTTTTTTAATTCCAACATTTTAAATAGCTTCATTTTGCTCTCCTATTTTTTAAAAAAATTTAGTGTGTATATTTAAGGTATGTAACATGGTGATGTTGTGGTACACACACATAGTAAAAATGTTTATATATTAAAACATATCCATCACTTCAGAGTTATTGTGGCAAAAAGCTATAATCTTCTTAAATAGCAAAAAACTTAAATGCAATATACTATTATTAATTGTAATCCTATATCTCCTCCTTTCCTCACCCTCCACCCCATTTCTGTTAACCCGACTATTTTATTCTCTATATAATTGGATTTTTTAAAAATTTCTCCTTTAAGTGAGATCATGCAATATTTTTCTTTGTCTATCAGAGTTATTTCGCTTAGCATATGAGCTTCAGGCTCATCCATTTTGTGGTAAATGGTAGGATCTCCTTTTTTAAAGCTAATTAATATTCCATTATATGTACACATATGCACAAATATGAACATATATATCTTGATAATATAAAAACGATAGTGGATATGTTAAGTACCGTGTGCAGGAAGATACATATTTTCATTTAATCCCCAAAGAACTTATAATATTTTTATTCTATTTTCACCAAAGTGAAAATAATATCCAATGGGCTGTAATGAACTACTGCCATTAATTCTCTTACCCACTACCTGGTATGTTCTCTTTCCTACTATTTTCATTGGAACATGCCAATGAAGTTTTCAGATTTCTTTTATAGTGCTTGTAAGAAATTTTTCTTAATAGCATGAAGAAGTGTTTCCTGAAAGTAATCTATTAAGTAATTTAGAAATTAAATACTTACCAGAATAATAATTCTCATCAATATAATTAATCAACATTCTCTCCTTCAGGCTGTCCCTTTCCTTTAATGCCAATCTGTAAATTGAACTACTAACATGACTCATTTAAGAATTTATTTAGTATGCAAATTATACATATACGACCTTACTGATTTCTAAATTATTCATTACACCAAAATTCACGGCATATGCATGTGTATGATAATAGAATATTGATTACTAATGAAACATAAAAATTCTCTAGTTCAACACCCTTTTACTAATGAAGAAAATAACAATTAAAGAAATAATTTGTCTGAAGTCAAGGATCCCGTGTCCATATACAAGCACCCACTTTTTTAATTGCAAAGAGTAATGAAGCCAATGCATTTTCTTCTGCTCAATGTTTAAATAAAAAATAACAATTAAAATAAAGAAAACAAAGTTGAACTTATTTTAAGGATGTGCCGGGGTGACCAGGTATAATCTTTCCAAATAGAATAGATTGCGATATTATATTTTGGAACAAAATGACAATGAAGACATGAACTATCAGAACCTCTGGGACACCACAAAGGCAGTTCCACGAGGGAAATTTATAGCATTGCAAGGCTTCCTCAAGAGAACAAAAAGAGAGGAAGTTAACACCTTAATAGGACATCTCAAGCAACTGGAAAAGGAAAACATTCCAACCCCAAACCCAGTAGAAGAAAAGAAATAACCAAAATTAGAGCAGAATTAAATGAAATTGAAACATAAAAATAATACAACACATCAATAAATCAAAAAGCTGGTTTTTTGAAAAGTTCAATAAAATAGATAAACCTTTGGCTACCCTAATCAGGAAAAAAGAGTAAAATCTCTAATCTCATCAATCAGAAATGACAAAAACGAAATAACAGATTCCTCAGAAATCCAAAAAATCCTTAATGAATATTACAAGAAACTTTTTTCTCAGAATATGAAAATCTGAAGAAAATTGACCAATACTTGGAAGCATGTCACCTTCCAAGACTTAGCCAGAATCAAGTGGAAATGTTGAACAGGCCCATATCAACTTCGGAAATAGCATCAGCCATACAAAACCTCTCTAAAAAGAAAAGCCCGGGACCAGATGGTTTCACGTCAGAATTCTACCAAACCTTTAAAGAGGAATTAGTACCTATATTACTTTAATTATATTTAATTATATTACCTATATTACTCAGCCTGTTCCAAAAGGCAGAAAAAGAAGGAAGACTACCCAACACGTTCTATGAAGCAAACATCACCCTGATCCTGAAACCAGGAAAAGACCCAACAAGAAAAGAAAATTATAGACCAATATCACTAATTAATATAGATGCAAAAATATTCAACAAGATCTTAACAAACAGAATCCAGCAACACATCAAACAAATTATACATCATGACCAAGTCGGTTTTATCCCAAGCTCTCAAGGCTGGTTCAATATACATAAATCTATAAATGTAATTCAGCACATAAACAAATTAAAAAACAAAGACTATATGATTCTCTCAATTGATGCAGAAAAAGCTTTTAATAATATTCAGCATCCCTTCATGATCAGAACACTTAAGAAAATTGATATAGAAGGGACATTTCTTAAACTGATAGAGGCCATCTACAGCAAACC
>CAUYPK010066730.1:0-25858 GCA_963574355.1 Loris lydekkerianus | reverse complement strand
TAAATGCCATTTTCTTTCTTTCTTTCTTTCTTTTTTTTTTTTTTTTCATAGAGACAGAGTCTTCACTTTATGGCCCTTTGGTAGAGTGCCGTGGCATCACACAGCTCACAGCAACCTCCAGCTCCTGGGCTTAAGCGATTCTCTTGCCTCAGCCTCCCGAGTAGCTGGGGGACTACAAGCGCTCGCCACAATGCCCGGCTATTTTTTTGTTGCAGTTTGGCCGGGGCTGGGTATTGAACCTGCCACCCTCGGCATATGGGGCCGGCGCCCTACTCAGCCACAGGCGCCGCCCTGTAAATGCTATTTTCATAATAATAGCTACCATTTTCTATGTGCCTTTTAGGTACACAATACTGTGTTAAGCACTTTACATATGCTAGGTACCTTTTAAAACCCAATGAGTTAGGAATTATTCCTTCTTTGCAGATGGGATAAGTGAGGCCAGGCAAGTAATATGACTAAGGTCACATAGATAGTAAGAAGCAAAATGTGCATTTGGACATGACTTTTTTTTTTTTTTTTTTAAGGTTCATTTGTGCATGGTCTTTCCATGGAGGTCAATGTGCAAGGTTTAGGTGAGACAGGACAAGTCACACCTATGACTATTTATAAAAAGTGAAGAGGAAGATGTTTTTAGAGAGGAATATTGATAGGCAAATAGGCTTCAGTACTTCAGTATTAGTGGAGATGAGTAAGGAGCCACAGGAAGATTTGAGGTAAGAGATGTGTAAGAGAAGGTGATGTAGCAAGCATTACGGACTGGTTGTATGGAATAATGGAGGTCATTATGAAAATTTAGTTTTGTGAAAAGAGAATCAATTTGTATCTATTAAGATCTGGGCTCCAGTCCAAACTCTGTTTACTAATTAAGTTACTTTTGTGTTTCCTGCTATTATTGCAAGAAATAATAGCATTTAGACTTCATTTTTGTACACTTCAAGTAACAGTGAGGAAAATCTGGGAAGATAATCAAGGTAAAGGAAAAGCCCCAAATCCCCTTAAAACATAGGTATGTGCATGTACACACATATGTTTGTATATATGAACATATATAAAATCTCTTTGTAGATTAGAAAAATAATTTTTTCTTTCTTTTTGATCACTTTTGAATTTGACACCTGGTAGTTTAGACAATGTGAGAAAAATTACTTTAGCCAAGTTGTTGGTCTGTATCATCCATCCCACTATACTCTAAAATGCTGCAATAACTAAGAGATGGACCTTCTGGTTAGAGGAGGAAGGGAAAATGTGTCATCAGGAAGAGATTTTAGTGATGAGGAAAGGGACCCTTTCTAGACTTTCCATAGTTACTTTTGAACTGCACACAGATTTTCCTGCTACCTGATCCCCACCCCCTAGGATCAAAAATGAAGAGTAAATTCATGAAGACTTCTTTTCACTCACTTTTTCCCTCTTCACCCATTTAGATTGATATAAGTCAATCCACTACAAGTCTTTATATACCAGGATTTATCATCAGCATCTATGTGCATTTTTCCCTCCTGCAATATAGGAAGACATTTTATAACCTCTTAAGAAGGGTGTGAGGTTTCTTTCATGAAGTCTCAACTCAATGTGACTTCAGTCACAGTATACCCTGATTACAGTAGTTACCTAGTTCCTCTCTCCTATGAAAACTACTGCTACCTACTCTTAACTAGTTGTTAATTCTTGTTGAACAGGAACTATGCCTTAGGGATCTTTCTGCTTATACTAGCCCAATAACTGGCTAAAAGTTAAGATCACTAAAAGTATACTGAATTGAGAGGCTTTTACGACTTGTTCTTATCCATCATGGTCTAAGAAATTGGTAGAAATCGGGTGGCACTCATAGCTCGGTGGGTAGGGTGCCCATGACATACACCAAGGCTGGTGGGTTCTCGCCTAGCCCTGGGCCTGCTAAAAACAACAATGACAACTGCAACCAAAAAATAGCCAGGTGTTATGGTGGGTGCCTGTAGTCCCAGCTACTTCGGAGGCTGAGGCAAGAGAATTGCTTGAGCCCAAGACTTTGAGGTTGCTGTGAGCTGTGATGCTATGGCATTCTACCAAGGACAACAACAAAAAAAATTGGTAGAAATTATGAATAGTGACACTGGAAAAGAGGGAAAGATAGATCAGTTTCTTGGAAGCAACAGAGAAGGTAACAAGAGCCTTTCAGGAACTAAAGTATTCCCAGGTATTAGCATTGGCAGAAAATTCCAAATTTAGGGTACAGAATCTCTACCCTGGAGCCCGAGGAACTCTCCCCTAGCTTAGTTTCTCTCCCTGACTTTACTGGAATTCCTGTTCCACAAAAGTTCTAGTGAGTATGGGAAGGAATGTAAGGAGGCATTTTTTCTCCTTCATGTTCTTGTTTCCTGTATAAATAGTCTCTCGGGATTGCCTCCTGTTTGATTTTGTAAGACTTTCACTAGGATCTTCTATCAGATTTCTCCTGATAAGTCCCCTGCTGGGATGGGAGGCTTCTTACAAGCCAGGATCTCGCCTTCTTCATCATAGCCTCCCCAAAGCTTGCAGAACAGAGTCTGCGCCTAAAAGCACTCAGTTTCATAACTAAAAGGCCTTCAGATTGCAACCTCCTATGGTAATATTTGTGAATAAAAGTTATGATAGGTCTAAAGAGTAATTTATCCCTAAATGTCATTTTTCTATATTTGGTAGCCTAAGATAATGACTTTATTCCTGTTTGCTTGCTTGCTTGTATGCTGCTGTATGTATATATGCTCGCTGTCTCTCATTCCACCTCCCTCCCAGAATTATTTAAGGCAATTTTATTTCTGCCCACATTGCCGCATCTTGACAACTGAAAACATTTCATTTTCATTCCAGGTAATTTGCATTGTGAGTCGTACTTACTGGAGATAATTAGAAAAGAGAGGTTGGCACGGGGAAGGGAAGAATCTAAAGGAGAAGTGCTTGAGTTTTGCCTGTGTTACCATGAGTGAAATGAGGTAAAGAAAGGTGATGGAAGTAAACCCCTGCACCTGAGCTCAATCCTGCTGTACTTCCATGCATGTGGAAGGAGCTAAAGCCAGTGAGGGGAGAGGTAGTGGACTGTGGCAAGTCCAGCAGACAGTTTAAGCAGAAAGGCCCAGTTAGTTGATGTGTGAAATTGCTTGGTCTTCCCAGAGAGAAGGCTCTATGTCAATACTTAACAAGGTGTAAAGTATAATAATTTCTACGTAACAATTCTGCTTCTAAAAATTTGTCCTAAGAGAATAGGATGAATGTGCAAAGATACATGAACAAGACTGTAACTTTACATGTATATATATAATTTCCTTTTTTTTTAGATAGAATCTCACTCAGTCACCCCAGGGTAGAGTGCCTTGGTGGCGTCATAGCTCACAGCAACCTCAAACTCTTGGGCTCAAGTGATTCTCTTGCCTCCTAAGTAGCTGAGACTACAGGTGCCCACCACAGAGCCTGGCTAATGTTTCTATTTTTTTTTTTTTAGTAGAGATAGGGTCTCACCCTTGCTCAGGCTGGTCTTAAACTCCTGAGCTCAAGCTATCCACACTCCTCAGCCTCTTACAGTGCTAGGATTACAGGCATGAGCCACTGTGCCCAGCCAAAAGTAATTTTTTTTTTTAGTATAGAAAATTGGGGGAAAAAAAAAAAAAAGCATTGAATGTTTGAATGGAATCAGACCCAGAAGGAAATGTCTTACAACAAAGCAAAATATCTATGTAATTTGTGATGTCGGACAAATTACAAATCTTGAACATCTTTAAGATTTCCGTGATCAAAGAATGATAAATGTGAATATATGAATATACTCAGTACTATAATTTAAGATACATATAATGTTACTATTTTATTTACTTTTATTTTAAGAAATATGAAGGATATTTAAAAGTGCTTTTGTTCACTGTGACTCAAAGGCTATAGATTCCTCCAATGAGAATTCTCTTGCCTTTAGTGGCTTTTCAAAAATTTAGTCAGGGAGGGGCTGCATCATGACTTAAGTACTTTAAACTTTTGTCCAGTGACCTGAGATCCTTTCTATCTTGTATAGCTTCTGTAAGAAAATGTATACTCAGTTTTGCCAAAGGAACTAGAATTAAACTTTTGGGGTACAGTTCATAGGTTATTTAGAAAATGCTAATGTTGATAAGGAGCTTCTTGTTACTTAAACTATATACATTCCTGTTTATAGCCAGAGAATGGAGGTGGAGTTTTGCTATACAATATTTTTTAACAATTATATTCTAACTCTTTTATAATGCGGCATGTTACTGCATATGTTAAGACATACTTACAGTCAAATCATGGCCCTAAAGTCATAAGTGCTCCTAAAGCCATACATACATATATGTTTTTTCCTCTGCTTTCTATAATACAAATAACTTCTGTTTTTCAATGAAGTTATGAAATTTCAATGCATAGTACAAGCCGTGGAGGCTCTCCATGATGAATGCTTTGCAGTCATTAAAACAATATTGACATGGAATGATGTCTTTGTACACAAAATATATTATTTGGGAAAAGAAAGTTATAGAACAAGATAATACAATCCCATTTTGTCAAATCAAATACTAGTATCTCCATTTGTGTGATATGTGTGTTTTAAGTTTATGACGTAAGTACATATGACGTAAGTACAAAGAGATTGGCATACACTTAAATATTCAGTATTTATGAAATGCCCACTTTTCCCAAGCATTGGAAGTCTGTGAAAATGCAGAGTAGACACCACAAACCTTAGGGAACCTGGCAAAGATGGGAGAAGTATTGTTATATATGCAGCCTTTCATTTGAACATCTTGTTTTACAGTTAAAATAGCTTGGTCTTGTGAAGATTGGAGTGTCTTTCTTAGCTTTTGAATATGGAGAATGTTAAATGTATCACAAAAATCAGGGGAATAGAATAATCAACTCCCACATATCCATCATCTAGTTATAATAGTCATGACTTTATGGCCACTCTTGTTTCAACTATACCCTCAGCCATTTCACATCCCCACAGCTGATTATTTTGAAGCACATCCCAAACATCATTTTTTTAATCTGTAGATTTTTCATCCTGTGTCTCTAAAAGATAGGGAGCCCTTTTATTCCTTTACATATTGTACTTTTCAGTTCTAGAATTTCCATTTGCTTCTTTTTCTTTGTAGTTTCCATTTCTGCGTTGAGATTTCCCACCTGTTCACTCATTATGTTCATCTTTTCCTTTAAGTATTTGAACATACATACTAAAAACAGCTGTTGTAAAGTCCTTGTCTGTTAATTGTGTCGTATGGGTCATCTCAGGGTCTGTTTCTGTTTTATTGACTTTTCTTTTTCTTGATTGTATGTTACTTGCTTTTTTATTTATTTATTTTTGCTTCTTTATGTGTCTTGTAATAATTATATAATTGACATACTGAATAATATGTTGACAGAGATTGTATTGCTTTTCTTTAAAATGTATTGAATGTTCTGGCAGGCAGTTTTTTAAACTCTTTGATTCTGCCAGGCTTAGTTTTTATTCTTTGTTAGAGTGGATCTATTTGTGTTTTGCCTTTAGGTCTAGCAGGTAGCCCTTACTCTAGTGTAGAGGTTAGCAAGCTTTTTCTGTAAAGGGCCAGATGGTAAATATCTTAGGCTTTTGCAGGCCATACATTCTCTGCCACAACTACTCAACTCTGCCATTGTATAACAAAAGGAGCATAGACAGTCATAAACAAATGAGGATGGCTATATTTTCATAAACTTTATTTACAAAAACAGGCAGTGACTCAGATTTGGCCTGCAAGGACCTTAATTTGCCTACCCTTGCTCTGCTACTGCATGGTTCTTACTCCTAAGGCATGGTCTTTCTGAAGTTTCATTTGATGCCAGGGGGGCTTAATGAGGTTGGTCTACTCTGATTGCACTGGGACTCCAACTTCTCCCACCACTGGAATCTCCATTCAGTTTTCAGCCTGCAATAAGTAGCACCACTGTCTGGTAGACCGTGTATAGTGTCACCCCAGCCCTTGGATGCCTTTTTTCTAGTATACTCCCCAGCACATTCCAGCTACTGAAGCAGCTGGACCTCTCTTCTCTGACTCCTTAGTTAAGCAGCAAGGCACTTTGCTCTGCTTGCCATCCCCCAACCCCCACCGCAATTCCACAGATGGGAAGGTTTCCCAAGGCAGAATCTGGGCAAATGGAGGCTCATGTTGGTTATTATTTTCTTTAATGTTTCACTGTCCTGCATTGCCTAATATCCATTGCCAAAAAGCAATTGCTTCACGTTTTGTCTAGTTGCTTAAGGCACAAGCAAATTCTAATACCAGTTATAACATCATGGATAGAAGAGGATGCCAATTTTTAAAAAAATTTCTTAGGTTAAGCTGGGCGCAGTGGCCCATGCCTGTAATCCTAGCTCTCTGGGACCTTGAGGCGGATGGATTGCTTGAGCTCAGGAGTTTGAGATCAGCCAGAGCAAAAGAGCGAGACCCCATCTCTAATAAAAATAAAAAAACTAGAAACTAGCCTGGCAATATGGTGGACACACATAGTCTCAGCTACCTGGGATGCTGAGGCAAGAGGAACACTTGAGTCCAAGAGAGTGAGGTTGTTGTGAGCTCTGATGTCACAGCACTCTACTAAGGGCAACAAAGTGAGACTCCTTCTGAAAAAAAAAAAAAAAAAATCCATAGGTCTATATTCAGTGTTTGTTTTTCCTTTTTTCTTGGTATTTGTTGAAGCAACTATCTTTCAGCCCTATGAAGTATTTCTTTTCTTTTTTTTGGGCGGGGGACAAAGTTGCACTCTGTTGCTCAGGCTAGAGTACTATGGCCTCAGCCTAGCTCACAGTAACCTTAAACTTCTGGGCTCAAGCAATGCTTCTGTCTCAGCCTCATGAGTAGCTGAGATTACAGGCACCCACCACAACGCCTAACTAATTTTTCTATTTTTGGTAGAGACAGGGTCTTGCTTTTGCTCAGGCTGATCTTAAACTGTCCCCTTGAGCTGAGGAATTCTTTTTTTTTTTTCACAGTTTTTGGCTGGGGCTGGGCTTGAACCCGCCACCTCTGGTATATGGGGCCGGCACCCTACTCCTTTGAGCCACAGGCGCTGCCCGAGCTGAGGAATTCTTGATTGTTAGAATTATAGGCATGAGCCACCACGACTGGACTATTTCATTTTCTAGACAGTGTCACTGAAGATGTTCCTCTGTAAACTCAACCTGCAGCCTCAAGGCCACATGTGGTCCTTTAGATCCCCAAGTGTGGCACACTTCACAGAACAAATCCCTTTATTACTATAGACTTCTTTTTTAGTAATAGGTGGTGGTGTTTTTTTGTAATGTTAGGGGCCATTTGTGATTATTACCTGAGTCCAGTAATTAAGTAGGTGTTTACAAAATTATAATATTTTAATTCAATTATTCCTTCTTTATTTTTCAGCTAGAAAATGTCTATCAAGAGAATCTTTCTTGTTAAATATTTGGTTACCCTGATAGGCCTTGTCTTGGCAAAGAAAGTTAAATGCTTGATTTGGTCTTTTCATTTACCCATTTTTAAAATCCCCTTTATCAGCTTAGTACCTGCAGCTCAGCGGCTAGGGTGCCAGCTACATACAGTGGGGCTGGTGGGTTCGAACCCAGCCTGGGCCTGCCAAACAACAATGACAACTACAACAAAAAAAGAAATAGCCAGGTCTTGTGGCAAGCACCTGTAGTCCCAGCTACTTGGGAGGCTGAGGCAACAGAATCGCTTAAGCCCAAGAGTTTGAGGTTGCTGTGAGCTGTGATACCGTGGCACTCTACCGAGGGCTATGTAGTGAGACACTGTCTCAAAAAAAAAAAAAATCCCCTTTATCTGTGGACAGTTTGTTCTAAGACATTCAGTGGATGCCTGAAACTTCAAGTATTACCAAACCCTGTATGTATTGTATTGGTTTTTTTTTTGTGTACATACATATCTATGATAAAGTTTAATTTGTAAATTAGGCACAGTAAGAAATTAACAAGAACTAGTAATAAAATAGAACAGTTATAACAATATACTATAATAAAATTTATGTGTCATCTTTCTCTTAAAATATTTTACTTACCCTTCTTCTTGTGATAAGAGATGATAAAATATCAAAAAAAGAGATGATAAAATGTCACAAAAAAAGAGATGATAAAATGTCTATGTGGTGAGATGAAAGGAGGTGAATGATGTAGGCATTGTGACTTAGCGTTAGGCTCTTACTGGTTATATATTATAATAGAAGGAGGATCATCTGCTCTGAGTGCTGGTTGGATGGTTGGATGTCAGGAGCAGATAATGTGGATGACTAATGGGTAGTGTACAGGGTGTGGATCTGATGGATAAAAGGAGGATTCTCATCTTGGGCAGAGAGAGTAGGTCAGTAAAAGACTATCATGCTACTCAGAGTGGCATGAGTTTAAAACTCATGAATTGTTTATTTGTGGAATTTTCCATTTAATATTTTCAGACTTTGGTTGACCTGGGGTAACTAAAATCTTCTAAATCAAAACCATGAATAAAGGGGAATCTATTGTAACAATTTTATCTTCCAAAAATAATCAATGAGGCGGCGCCTGTGGCTCAGAGGAGTAGAGCACTGGCCACATATGCCAGAGGTGGCGGGTTCAAACCCAGCCCTGGCCAAAAACTGAAAAAAAAAAAAAAGTAATCAATGAGTTCTTATTTAGAATTAATTATATGGATAAAATTTTCTTTTTTTGAGACAAAGTCTCACTCTGTTACCCTGGGGTGGAGTGCCATAGATCCTAACCTATATGGATAGGCCTATATGGATTAATTTTTAAGTTCATATCTACTTCTTTAATTTTCTAGAAGTACATGAAAGGATCATGGAATGTTGAAATCCTGAGGCAGGATCACAAGATTCAAGATAGAATAGCAAAAGTTATTGGTAGAAGTAGCATTTTATTTATTATTTTTTAATTTTCTTTTATTTATTTATATATATTTATTTATTTAGAGATAGAGTCTCACTTTGTCACCCTCGATAGAGTGCTGTGGTGTCACAGCTCACAGCAACCTCCAGCTCTTGGATTTAGACAATTCTCTTGCCTAACCCTCCAGAGTATCTGGGACTACAGGTGCCCACCACAATGCCCGGCTATTTTTTTGTTATTGTTGCAGTTTGGTCAGGGCCAGGTTTGAACCCACCACCCTTGGTATATGGGGCCAGCACCCTACCCACTGAGCCACAGGCACCACTCTAGAAGTAGCATTTTGAAAAATGGGAGTTGAAAATTCCTACTGTAGCTTAATTTTAGAGTAGAAGATTGTAAGGTAAGAGAGCTTGTTGCAAGTTGGGTCTCAGGATATTCCGGGTGTGGTAGCTCATGCCTATAATCCTAGTACTCTGGGAGACTGAGGCCAGTGTATTGCCTGAGCTCACAGGTTCAAGACCAGTCTGAACAAGAGCAAGACCCCCATCTTTAAAATAGGCAGGCGTTGTCATGGGTGCCTGTAGTCCCAGCTACTCAAGAGGCTGAGGCAAGAGAATCACTTGAGCCCAAGAGTTTGAGGTTGCTGTGAGCTGTGATGCCAAAACCCAAAAAAACAAATAAGAAAAATAAAATGTCTCAAAAAAAAAAAGTCTCAAAGAAAAAAACCCAATAAATATCTCAAAAAGTCATAAAAGTTAATAACTGTCTCAAAAAAACCCCAAACAAACAAATAAGAAAAACAAAATGCTCATTCTGGATATAGTGAAATGTCAGACATTGTGCTTAGAATAAATATAACTATGCATCTTAACGTCCAAACGGTGATTATGTATAAAGTGTAAAGGCAACTGGGTAAAGATCTGATTTTGAATCCTATCCCTACAAATTATTATTACCTGAATTTAAAAAGGAACTCTACTTTGCAATGAATCTAAACTGTTCAAAAAAAATTAAGTATGTTTTTTATTTTTTTAGAGACAGAGTCTCACTTTGTCGCCCTCAGTAGAGTGCTTTGACGTCACAGCTCACAGCAACCTCCAGCTCTTGGGCTTAGGCGATTCTCTTGCCTCAGCCTCCCAAGCTGGGACCACAGGCGCCTGGCACAATGTCTGGCTATTTTTGTTGTTGTTGTTGTTGCAGTTTGGCCAGGGCTGGGTTTGAACCCTCCATCCTTGGTATATGAGGCCAGTGCCCTACTCACTGAGCTATAGGCGCCACCCAATTTATTTTTTTGTTTTTTTGAGACAGAGTCTCACTGTGTCACCTTCAGTAGAGTACCCTGGCATCATAGCTCACAGCAAACTCAAACTCTTGAGCTTAAGCAGTTCTCTTGGTTTAGCCTTCCAAGTAGCTGAGACTACAGGTGCTTGCCACATCGCCTGGCTATTTTTCTGTTATAGTTGTCATCTTTTAGCAGGCCCAGACTGGGTTTGAACCTGCCAGTCCAGGTGTATGTGGCCATCGCTTTAACCACTGAGCTACGGTACTAAGCCAAAATTAAGTCTATTTTTTAAAAAGTCATTAAGCACCAAGCTGTAAAGCACCAAGCACACGAAATGCCTTTTTCCATTTATGTGTGTATGTATGTATATATGTATGTATGTATTTATTTATTTTGAGACAGAGTCTCATTATGTCGCCCTTGATAGAGTGCTGTGACGTCACAGCTCATAGCAACCTCAAACTCTTGGGCTTAAGTGATTTTCTTGCCTCATCCTCCCAAATAGCTGGGACTATAAGTGCCCACCACAATGCCTGGCTATTTTCTTGTTGCTGTTGTCATTGTTGTTTAGCTGCCCTGGGCTGGGCTCGAACCTGCCAGCCTCCGTGCATGTGGCTAGTGCTATAACCACTATGCTATGGACGCCAAGCCTATTTATTTATTTTTGAGACAGAGTCTCACTCTGCTGCCCTGACTAGTGTGCCATATCATCATCATAGTTCACAGCAACCTCAAGTTCTTAGGCTCAAGTGATCCTCTTCCCTCAGTTTTCTATTTTTAGTAAAGATGGGGGTCTTGCTCTTGCTCAGGCTGGTTTCAAACTCCTGAGCTCAAGTAGTTCTCCTGCCTCAGCCTCCCAGAGTTCTGGGATTACAGGTGTGAGCCACTGCATCTGGCCTTGTCTTTTTCCTTTTAGTAGATGTGCCTCCTATGACCCTGTCTCTGTCCTCTATTGGTTGAAGAAATCACAGGGCCATCCAGATTCTAGGGAGGGGACATAGAGCCCCTCCTGGTGGGAGAAGTGTATAAGAATCTTGACACTCTAAGGCTGTTTCACGAGTGTGGTGGAGAGAGAAAGAATTAGCTCTGAAAATGAACAGTAGAGGCCCTGGGTATGTTTAGAAATAGAGAGAAGAAAACAAACTAGTAAGGAAAAAGGGCCTCTGGCAATCCTGGAGATGAGGGGGCTTCCCAGAAAGACAGCAGACCTCAAGGGATGGGAATGAATGGAGGGAAAAAGAGGAGGGCAAAGTTCCCCTTGGAGGTGGAGAGGGGCCTCTATCTCTTACATAAGAATGAAGGAAGAATAGAAATTTCTTTTTCTAAGGACGAAAATACTTTAAAAGTATTTTTTCTGATTGTAAGAGTAATGCAAAGAAGGCTATGCTAAAAATGTGGGTCCTTAAGTCAGGCTGTTTAGGTTTGAATCCTAACACTGCAGTTGACTAGTTGTAGAACTTTGGACTCATTAATTAACCTCTCTAAGCTTCTGTTTCTTCATTATTAAAAATGAGGGTGATAGTACCTACTTTACTGGGCTATTATGAGGATTAGAAGACATAACGCCTGCACACTATGTCAGGTACCTATTTCCATGTAACAAATTACTCCCAAACAACAGACACGTCACAGTCTCGGAGGGCTGGGAATCCAGGGGTGGGCTTAGTCAGTGCCTCTGGCTTGAGATCATTCATGAGGTTGCTGTTGTGCTGCTGGCTGGAGCTGTAGTCACCTCATAACTTGACCAAGCTCTCTTATGTGGCTGCTGGCTGAGACCTCACTTTCTCACCACCAGTGCCTCTCTGTAGACCTGCTCACAGCACAGCACCAGTGACCTGAAACGGGAAACCAGAGTGTCCATGACAGAAGGCATAGTCTTTTATAACCAAACCTCAAAAGTGACTCCCCATCTCTTCTGCCATATGCTATTGATCACACAGACCAGTACGGTGTGGCAGGGCCTGGAGGAGGGTGTGAATATCAGGAACAATAGCTGGGCACGGGGGCTGCCTTGGAGGATATATACCATAGCATCACTGAACATGGTACATGACACATAGGCTGACAATGACTATTCACAGTGGCAGTACTGAGACAGAAATGAGAGTAAATATCGCCCACAATCCCACCACTTAGATATAAAGAGTTGGCGTTTTTTGGCTGGTCTCGGTGGCTCACACTTGTAATCGTAGCACTCTGGGAGGCTCAGGTGGAGGATTGCTGGAGCTCAGGAGTTTAAGACCAGACTGAGTAAGAGCAAGACCCTATCTAGTGAAAATAAAAAAGACAATTAATCAAGTGTTGTGCTGGCACCTATAGTCCAGCTATTCAGGAGGCTGAGGCAGGAGGATGGCTTGAGCCCAGTAGTCTGAGGTTGCTGTGAGCTAGGCTGACACCATGGCACTCTAGCCTGGGGCAACAGAGTGAGATTCAGTCTCAAAAAAAAAAAAAAAAAAAAAAGCCCCCCCCCAAAAGAGTAGGCATTTTTAAAGTGATTTTTTTTCTTCTTAAGGAAGGCTGCTAGTAATATGGCCAAGAGTTTAAAAAATTTCCACCATATCCACAAAATAAAGTTTATTAGTTACTTAAATTTACTTTAGGAAAATTTACTTTTGAGATCCCTTTTCTCACACACATTTGGAGTTTTTTTTTTTTTTTTTTTTTTTTGGAGACAGAGATTCACTATGTAGAGTGAGTGTCCTGGCATCGCAGCTCACAGCAACTTCAATCTCTTGGGCTTAAGAGATTCTCTTGCCTTAGCCTCCCAAGTAGCTGGGACTACAGGCACCTGCCACAACACCCAGCTATTTTTTTTGTTGTAGTTGTCATTGTTTATCAGGACCAGGTCGGGTTAAAACCTGCCAGCCCTGGTGTATGAGGCCGGTGCCCTAACCACTGAGCTATGGGTGGCGAGCCTCACATTTGGAGTTTTTTAAGTATCTCAAGAATGGAAGAAAAAGTACCCAATGTACTCAGACTTACTATGAAACTAATTTAGTGCTTTCACATGAAAGCTATAACCCAGTTACAACCGAAGAATAGGGGACAGGGGGAAAGGGAGAAGAGGGAGGGGGGAGGGGGGTTGAGGGAGGGCTATTGGTGGAATCACACCTACGGGGCATCTCACAAGGGCAAGGGTGAAACTCAGCAAATGTGAAATGTAAATGTCATGCCACGGTGACTGGGAAAATGCTAGGAAGGCTGTGTTGAATGTTGGGATGAAAATGTGTCAAATGGTTTATGAAGCTAGTATATGATGCCCCATGACCATATCAATGTACACAGCTATGATTTAATAAAAAAAAAAAAGAAATTTATATTGTACACTTAGTAGATTGAATATGTACACTTGTCAAATGCACTATGTATCAAATCAAATCATCACTTATTTCCTTTCAAACAGTGAAACATGGAAATCATTTTATCCTTGAGCAATACAACAAATAGTTTGTTTGAAGTTGATAAGTTGTTATATGCCAAACACCAAAATCATTTGTATCTTGTTTTTGCAAGTGATTTTGCAAAAATCACTCAAATTCAAATTCTTTTCCCCAATCAAAGCAATCTGATTTTATTCCCCTTACTTTGCTAAAGCTCCTCAGGTTAATGTCGCAACTTAAAGGCATCACTTTCATGTCTACCTTTCAGTATGAAGCAGACATGGTTTTCAAAATACCTTATGCTGAAGGATACATGGGTTATAAACGAGATTAAGGAGGAAATAACCAAATTTTTTTTTTTTTTCTTAAATCTACCTTAGGTGTTCTCAGATAGAATTCTTCCAAATAATCTAGAATCATCTAGAAACTCTCTGCCTCTCACTACACCTAAAAGAAGCATATTGGGAGTTAGGTTAGTCATGCATCAGGCTTATGGAGTAGAATTGTTATATTTGCAGTATTGAAAATTCCAATTGGTAAGTTGTTTTTGATTTTGCATATGGATATGTTTTATCAATAATGTTTAAGAGATATAGGTATGCAACTGTATAAACCACTGGTGCACCAATTAAAATATATTATAGTTTATTTAGGTTAAACTCAATAAGATTACAAGTCCTTGAAATAACTATGAGATCTTTAGTGATTTATATGCCATATGCTGAAAATCATTGTCTCAGAAAACAATATTTTTTTTTGGGGGGGGGGGCGTGTGAAAAAGGAGAAGTGCAGAGATTCTGTGCACCTTTGTTTAAAGACTTCACCCTGGAAGCCTGGAGCAGGGGGCCAGTTTGCACAGCCAAGAACACAGGAAGTAAAGCAAGCAGACAAACCTTAGAATGGAAGAGGATATTTGCAGGTTATGCTTCCAACAAAGGTCTGATAACTAGAATCCACAGAGAACTCAAACTAATCAATAAGAAAAGAACAAATAACCCCATTTCTATGTTAGCAAGAGACTTGAACAGAAACTTTTTTTGGAAAGAGTTTAGAGCATACTCAAGGAACTAAAAGTAAACCTATCATTCAAGCCTACAATTCCTCTACTAGGTATATACCCAGATGATCAAAACTCATTTTACAAGAAAGACTTTTGCACCAGAATGTTTATTGCAGCCCAGTTCATAATTGTCAAGACATGGAAACAGCCCAAGTGCCATTGACCCATGAATGGATTCACAAATTGTGGTTTATGTACACCATGGAATACTACACAGCCATAAAAAGGAGACTTCACATCTTTTATGTTTACCTGGATGGAGCTGGAACATATTCTTCTTAGTAAAGTATCTCAAGAATGGAAAAAAAAAAGTATCCAGTGTACACAGTTATACTATGAAATCAATATATAATCACCTACACATCCATATGAGTGTTAAAACATAACTATAGCCCAGGAAGTAGAAGGAAAGCGGGGGCAGGAGAAGGGAGGATTTTTTGAGGACCTCACTTAATGTGCATGATGCAATGGTAATTTCAAAACTATTAAGGAAAGAATATAATCATGATGGATGTGTTAATCAATCAATGTAAGCATTTCACATTTTATATCAAATCAGTACACTGAACCCCATAATGCATCAATGTACACAGTTATGATTTAATGAAAAAAGAAGAAGATGGAGGCCAAGGCACCTCAAGGGGTAGCTGCCCAGGGGTCTAGGGAGAGACCAAACGCCAAGGCAGCTTCCCCTGCAAAGGGCAGTGGGTCCAAGACAGCACTTGCACACCTGGCCAGGAAGACAGATGCCCCTGTGGCCTCAAGAAGGCCTGGGCTGCCCATTAAGGCATCACCCAATATCCAAAGTATCCAGCAAGAGGGTTGAAGCATAAAGCCCGGGGTGGGAGTGAAGAGAGACAGTTTTTATTTCCAAGCAAACCATTGCTGTGTTTATTTAATTGTAACCTATGTATCAATAAAAATAGACTTAAAAAAAAAAAAAAAAAGACTTCACCTTGAAGGATTTCCCTTCTTTAGTAGATGATTTAATCCAGGTCATGTTAGTTCTGAATTTTTACACCCTGATAGTTTAAAAAATGCCTTACAAAATCTAGGTGTTAATGGCTTTTGTTATGTTTCATCTATCTGTTTATATTAAAGAATTTAGAAAACAAAAATTCCACTATCCCTTGTATAATGACATTCAATTTTATTTATTTAAGTACTTGCCAGTAAAAAAAGAATTCACACCAGTGCCATTTCCACAGCTGAAACAGAGTAGTATCATCCCAGTACTGTGATATTTCTTTTGCAATCTACTTTCTTATTCAGAATAGAAGGTTATCATTATTAACTAATTTCAAATTATAGTTTCAGGTGTAATGTTCTAATTTGTTTTCAGACAAAATAATTTTCTAATCATGGTTATGAAGTTTTATGTTTGCCATAATTGTATTTTATTCATGATATGAAGGAAAGATTAATTCAAAACTTGTTTTAACTGCATTTTATTAAACCATAACTGAGTTTCATTGGGTTAAATTTGGTAAT
Organism: Loris lydekkerianus; assembly: GCA_963574355.1. Lineage (NCBI taxonomy): Eukaryota > Metazoa > Chordata > Mammalia > Primates > Lorisidae > Loris > Loris lydekkerianus. The sequence continues at coordinate 9,794 of CAUYPK010066730.1, read as the reverse complement.
TTTCCAATCTTAGTGTATTTTAGGCTGGTGCCAAGACTAATTCAATTGCCTCTCTTCTAGATTCATAGGTTTCATAAAAAGTTCATTTTATGTTAGCTTACGGCTTTTCTGCCTTGTGAGGATTATGGCATTTGTCACAAGGTTGCCAAGATTTATTATGAGAAAACAGAAAATAATTTGTAAATTTTACAAATAAAATACCTATATTTAAAAAGTTTAATAATGGCACTTAGGAGCCAACAGTGTTTGTACATTCTTATTCTAATCAGCCAATTTGTTGTTGCCTTTCTTAATTATAAAGGTGATTTTAGTGCATAGTTCTGTTCTGTGAGTTATAGAACAGCAAGACCTTGACTTTTTAAATGGGGATTTCAGTGGCATTGGGACGTTTTCTTCTGCACAGCTGGTGTCACATCACAGAAGGCACTCGCTGGTCATACTATTTTTTATTGAAGGGTATCTTTCGTGGAATAGATATAGGAAATCAGATCATGGGACTTATTCTTTTCTTAATGTGTTTCATTGTTTGCAAGGAAGGCTGACTGTATTGCCATTGTCATGCTGGTCACATCATAGAGAGAGCTTAGAATTTTAATAACTGTCCTATTCAGTGAATTATAGTCGTTTGATGTAGCAATTTGACAGTATTATGATTAGCCAGCTAGGGCTACCCCTCCCCCTTGGTGTTCTAATAAGCCTGCTCTATCTAGGCCTGTAGGCATCTTGGATGCTGTACAAAGAGGTAACTGAAATTATGAAGTGTTGTATATTATTTATAGCCTCAATTTGCTGAGCGAGCTTGTTTTGTGTCGGGTTTGAGTGAAGGGAAAGATCAGGCAACGCTAAATGATTTCCATTTGTGTCCTCTGGGTATGGTGCTCAGTTCAGTGCACCCTCTAATTTAAAAGATGGCTTTACTTCTCAGATGAAAGTGACGGTGCCAGACCCTGGCATGAGCCAGCTGCAGAACTAAATGGGGATTTGAAAAGCCAGCACACGTCCCTCAGTGCTTTAATGTACTACCAGGGAGTAGCTTTGGCAAGGGTAGGGGACACAATTTCATTAATCATTTCAACTTGAAGAAAAACAACCATTATTTTTATTACTTTAAGAGAATTAGTAAAACTTTACTTAAATCTTGTTGCAAGTGACCTTTATATCAGCCTCTAGACTCATGGTAACATAATCGCTCTTAAAAAAAAAAAAAAATTCTCATTAGAAGAGCTACAAGAATGTTTTTTTTCCTTTTCCATCCATCCATACATCCGTCTCTCCATTTATCTAGCCAATAAAGTTAATTGAAAGTCAATTAAATGTCATTCACCTGTATGTGCAGAACTTAGTACGGGGTGTCCCAAAGTTACCATGCATAGGGAAATTATAGCTAAAAGTACATTTATTTACAAGATAGTCATTAAAAAATTAAAAATATATATTTCCTATGAATTGGCCACATCATTTTAAAATTTTGTAATGACTATTTTGTAAATAAATGCACTTTTAGTATAATTTCTAATTTTCCCTATGTGTATCAAGTATAGGAACAACTTTGGGGAGACCCGGTATTTAGTACATAACAGACAGGCAGTATTACCAGTGCTGGTGATACATGATGAATGAAACCCAACTTCTCTTCTGAAAGTAGCTAATGGGTCATTCATTACAAGATAATGCACTAAGCAGCATGAGAGTGTATGGATATTATGTCATGGATCCATGCACAAAGAATATGTAGTCCACTCAGGAAAAAGTGACACAATAGAGAAAAAAAAAAAAAAAAAAAAAAAAAACATCCCTTATCCTTGAGTTGAGATCCAGGAACAAATAGACTCTACCAAGTGAAATAGGAGTAAGTGTTCCTGGCTGAGGGAAAAGATACGTAAAAGTGCCATGGGAATACTGCACCATCTATGTAAGATTCGTTTGGTCTTGTATGTATAAAAAAGCAAACAAAAAGATATCGCTGAGATTGTCTTCAATGTTTCCAAGGATAATTGATTCTCAATGTAAGGTTAACTAAATGTACCTGACTTTGATTGCACAGAGGAAGTAGGCACTGGAGCTAATGTAGGCAGTCTTTCAGTACGTATGTTGTAATGGTAAGGTGATCGGTTTCGAAATGATGATGAAATGTTTCAGTGGCAGCTTCTTTGGCAAATGCTTTGTACTCATCATTTCATTTAGTCCTTGAAGCAACTGTATGAGGTTAAAATGAACAGATTCCAATTTCATGGTCTAGGACACTGAGCCTTGGGTATGTTTAGTGACCTTCTGAGTTACAGCACTGGACTCCTTCCCAGCTCTGTCTCCCTCTAGAGTTCCACAGTTAACCAATGTGATATGCTGTCTAGATTGGGCCAGGTACTGTACTAGGCACTGGAGTCCTGAGTGATAAAATGCTGAGAGGCTACAACCATGAATTTTGGAGCAATCTTTCAGTTTCAGGAGGGATTAAAAAATTTGACAAACAGAGATTATCTATATTTGAGAGTGTATACCCTGCAGTTACAGGGTACATTTGCATTTGAGAGCTGTCCTCTGGGCATTCTTCACAGCATGCATCTCAGCAATCGTCTAGAGCTAAGAATTTCAGGAATGAGAAATATGAGTTTGGGAATAGAATTAGTATTCACAATTCACAGTCTTTTTCTGCACTACCTATGATTAATGTTTGGATACTAATACCTAAAATAGTGAAATACATTTTTTATTTGGCTATTTTGTGACCCACAGTAATGAACCTGATAATATTGTAACAAATGCTGCTGGTGTCTCATGTCTGAGGTATGTGTTACCCTAATCTGGTTTATAGGTCAGACTTCATTATGGGGAGTCTCCCACACCACTTTCTCACTACACTGATAATTTTAGCAGCCAGGTCCTATTTAGTGTAAAATACAGTGTGTTTCTGTTGAATATAATTGAGAAGAATTTCATTCTTTTCTAAGTTCTATAGATATTTTAGTCTTCAGAAGAATATCAACGTAACTACTTTACAGATGTGCTGCTTTTATTAAAGAAAGTCTACCAAGACTTAAATGGTGTTATAAATTTTGTACCGACTTGCCTAAGGAAATCATGACATGATCTTAGATATTACAAAAAGAAGGCTTATGGGACCAGGTTTGACCTTTTCCTACCCACTTCTTGTCTTTATCTGCAGTTTTAGATAGATGCCAAATGTTTCAATTCATCTTTCCTATCTCAGCCTATTTCGTATTTTCAATTTCTATTTTTTGTGTTCTATTTTGTATAATGCATTTCGATCATTCTTCCCATGCATTACTTTTCTCACCTGTGTCTTGTTTGCTTTCTAACACTCTGCTAAATTTTTAATTGAAATATTATGGTTCTCATCTATGAGACACAGTATTTAATTTTTATTTAGATCTATTTGATCATCTTTATGATGAATGTATGTCTCTCACATACTTTGGATTCCTTCTCTCTTTCTTTAAACATAATACATGCATTTGTTTTATATTGTGCTTGATAATTCTAGTATCTGAAGCCTTAGTTGCTATTTATTCTGCTGTTTCTAGCTCATGGTCCTCGGTTTCTTTGTGTGTTTTATTGTACTTTTTGGCTGTGTAACCATGTTCCTTAAACTTTTACCTCTTGCTGGTAGGAAAGTGTAGATTATCTGGGAACTCACTGGGAGCTTTAGAAAATGCATAATTTTATTTCATAAGGTACATTATGGGTTCTTGGTCACTCATTTATTTATTTATTTATTTTTGTCACTCATTTTACTAGTATTTATGGTCTATTATTTTGGGATGAAAGTAGATGCACTTTTATGCTTCTCTGATTATCTATAGAATACTTAATACCTAGAAATAAACACTTACATTTATTGTATGTTTTGTTATTCAGAAATCCATTTAATGGCTGCATATGAAAATATTTATTCGTGTAGCTAACACTTATTGGGAGCTTCCTAAAATGGAATGGGGACTGTATTACTGCATTTGATAATCAAAATAAGTGAGCCCATCAGATATTTTACTATTCTGAGCTCATCTGGGTAGCATCTGAATTTGACTAGAAACATATTGAGGGTAGGTCTCCAAAGTGAGCCAAAATCATTAGTCTACAAGAAGGGCTCAATTATGAAATGAAATAAGTTTTCTAATGTGATGGAGAAGGAGCTTGTCTGTCACAGGGAGGGGTTAAAAAACTGAGTGGTTTTCATGCATTGAATAGAAATATATATTTGAGGCTTTATTCATTCAGCTGTTAATGAAACACATCCTTTTGGCAAAGAATGTTTTAAGGTACCACATTAGTGATTTCTTTAAAAAGTCTTTAGACTATTATCTGCAGTTGAGTTGGGTGAAAGAGAGACTAAGTGAAAGTGAGTTGTGTGCAGTAGGACACCCAAAGGGTTCCTGAGTGTAGTAATAACAAAATGTTAAATCAGGAAGCAATAATTAAGGCAGAATAAGGTAATACACATTATATTTTAGCGTATAAGATATACATGTACACACACATACTTGTGGAATACATACTTAATTCACTTTTAAGTAGAAATCAATGTTTAAGATAGCCTAATTAAAATCCCTTATTATAAAAATGGTAAAATAAATAAATTAAATTTCTCCTCCCAGCTGGCAATAGGACCATGACCCAGATTTTCAGAATCCTGACTTCCTAGCTACTTTATTATCCCATTTTGCCTGATTTAGTTATTTGAAATCTATATTTTTGTTAAATAAAAACAGAAGGGCAACATGCATTGTCTTAATATGAGATAATTCAAAAGATACTTGTGTGAATACAACATTTATAGAGTATAACTCACATTCCTAATTCTTAACTTATCTTGTTCCCAAATACACTTGTTAATAGGCTCCAAATTGATTTCTTTTTAATTTTCTTTTTTTTTCTTTCTTTCTTTCTTTTTTTTTTTTTTTTTGTAGAGACAGTTTTACTCTACTGCCCTTGGTAGAGTGCCATGACATCACCAAATTTCTTTCCAAAGCCGTACTTATTGCTGTCAAATCACAGTCTGAGATTTAACTACTGAAACTCAGACACCAAAGATTTAAATGACCAGAGCTTTCAGAGAAATCACAAAAATATGATTGATAGACAACATAGTCTGTTGGCCACTACTGTGGAAGTCCATCTGTCGGGATGGCATGGGGCCTGCTAGTGAGGTCAGCCTGTATGCATGAGAAGATCCAAACATGGGTAGCCAAGTGAACTTTACCTAATTGTGTTTCCACCATGTAAGAAATACACCTGGCCTTCTCTATCTGTGGTGTTCCCATTGATGGACTTAACCAATTGCAATAGAAAATATTCCAAAAAAATTTTTAGTCTATACTGAACATGCACAGACATTTTTTCTTGTCACTAACCCCTGAACAACAGCTGTTTACACAGAATTTAAATTTTATTGGTTACAATGGGTAATCTGGGGATAATTTAAAATACACATGTGGATTGCACAGGATGCAAATACCACACCATTTTATATCAGAGACTTTAGCATCCATAGATTTTGGTATCCAAGGGAGGTCCTGAATCCAATTTCCTCTGGATATAGAAAGATGGTCACTAGTGTTAGATACCTCTTCACTAAGATTAGTGCATTTTATAACATGTTCATAGATTGATGCTCATATTTAAAATTTCTTTTTTAATTTGCTATTTATTTTGTTCCATAAGAAATACAAGGATTGAGGAGTGGGTAGGAAATGCAAAAGTTAATAAGAAAGATCCTAGTGAAGAGTCTAGAGTCAAAGAAAAAGATAGAAATAATCTCCAAACTGTGAGAGGTGTTATTCAAGTACAGGTGCTGATGCTATTGGAATGCAGATTCATTTGGGAATAATTATCTCTGCCTGGGAAAGTTGGGTGAGCTGCACAGAGGAAAGAGACATTGAAGTAGTAAATTCTGAGATCTGAAAGCTGTAAAAAGTACTTCTGTCAAAAGCAGACCATACAAATAAAAAGACATAACAGAAAACATGGAATATTCAGGAATGGTGAGGGATTTAGTGAAGCTGGACACGTAACACACAGAGGCTGAACAGCAGGGAGGGAGTGATGGACAAACTGGAGGCAAACTGGAGGCATATTGTGAGGAATCTCATCCCCCATTTTCTAGGAAACAAAGGAAGAAATGGTTATCCACTGTTTTTACACAGTGAGTATTGAGATCCAATTTGTGTTTCAGGAAAATAACCTGGTATTATTAGAGAAGAAAAAATGGAAAAAGGAAAAAGTGAAGCAGTGGTTGCTAAATTCGGCTTCTTTCCAGCAGTAAGTAGTAGACTCTACTGCAATTAAAAAAGCAGTGCATGTGGCATTGTGCTTCTTACACACATGCAGCTTTGAGGTTTCTAACTCTCTTTCACATAGACATGCTGGACCACTACCCCTGCAAAGTTCCAAAAACAAACAAACAAAAAACAAAACAATACAAAAAAACAATAAAAACAGAATATTAGAATACTAGAGAAGGCATCCAAAAAAAGAGAAGGGGATCGTCAATTAGTGAATGCTTATATGGTCAAGAATAAATAGAAGACATAGAAGACACTTAGATAATTGAATGGAAAGTAGTAAGTTGACTATGAAAAATACTGTAGGTGGTAGAACATGGTTCTGTTATATCATTCCAGTATCATTATTCAGGGCAGCCTATAGCAGAAAATGTGAATGATGGCTTGTAGAGCATATTTTCCATAGAAACTAATGTACCTTGCATTATCCCATTAGTTCCATGATTGCTTTTCAAAGAATGGTTTATTTCTTTTGTACCCAGCCTTATTAGTAACGGGAATCATGATATGCTTAAGAATAATCCTTGATATTTTTGTTGCTGTGAATCAACATATCTCTCTTAACATTGCCAATTATGTATATCATCTGTGATGTCCTGAAATAACTCTGCAATTCCATGGATTACTAGTAAAATTTAGGCCAGTTTCTAAGATTCTATATTCTTAGAAAAGACCAGTAAAAAAAAAGAGGATCTGTTTTGGTGGGACAACAATTTTAAATGCTTTTTAAAATTATTATTTAAAGATTTCTCATTTTACTCAAGATATGCCAAATAATTATCAATACAAATTTAAGGTAAAATCAATTTGTTTATATGAATTAAAAAATAATAATATGTTAATTCATTGGTTTGAGGATTACAGGAGAATTCTGCAAGCAATTCTATACTCTGACTCATCTGAATACATACAGTAGAACCTCTGTAAGTTGACCACCCAAGGGACTGTAACAAACTGGCCAATGTACAGAGGTGGTCAACATAAGGAACTAGACTTACTGTGCTGATACATACGTGTGGGGCATGTCTAATCTATACAAATTAGCTCAACCTAAGCAGGTGGTCAGTGTAGGGAGGTGGTCAACTATGAAGATTTTACTGTATTTATTTGTTTATTTATTTATTTATTTACTTTGAGACAGAGTCTTAGTTTGTTACCCTTGGTAGAGTTGTCATGGAGTTATAGCTCACAGCAATCTCAAACATATGGGCTCAAGTGATCCTCTTGCCTCAGCCTCCCAAGTAGCTGGGAGGACAGGTGCCAGCCACAACGCCCAGCTATTTTTAGAGACAGGGTCTCACTCTTGCTCAGGCTGGTCTCAAACTCCTGAGCTCAAACAGTTCACCTGCCTTGGCCTCCCAGAGTGCTAGGATTACAAGCGTGAGCCCTTCACCCAGTGATTTCATTGTATTTAATTTGTATCTACTTGTACTCAATGCTCTAGAAAGAAATAACAAGATGTCTTTTTTTAAGGAAAATTGTTGTCACTATATATAGAGCCAAAATTGCCCAGGATGTTTTCATGTCATTTTTTCTTCTCGCTGTCTCTTTTCATCCTTCAGGTTTCAGCTCTAAATCAACCTGCTTAGAGAATCTTCACAACCCTTTCTATCAGATTTATCCAGTTCATCTCTTTGCATATGATCCCCCCCATACATTTCATTCCTAGCACTTGTCACTTTTGACATGCCTTGTTTATTTATTTGTATAATTGTTCAGTGTTTGAGGATGTAAGTTTTTAGGGATGGCCAGGCAGAGGGTGGGGGTGAGAGTTGGCCACCATGGTGTTCTTGGTACCTAGATCTCTACCTTGGAGTGGGTGAGGCTAGTTAGTATAAGAGGGAAAGCACAAAGGAATACCTGAGTAACTAAGCCATATATGTGAAGAAAAGAGGCATTTGATGGGACTATTTTTCACAATGACAATTTAAGTCAGGGAAAAACATTCTATCTGTCACCTGCTACCTTTTAAGTGTCTATAGAAAGAAGAAAGAAATCTACCGGTAGTCACCTAGAGAGAAAAGAAAATATGGATTTTCCTTGTTAGCATTAAATTAAAAGTTTCTGACAGAGAGCTGCAGGAAATGCTATATCAGAAAAGAGATATTAGACCTATTATGTAAGTGAAATTACTCTGTCACGTGGAGAGTACCGACAGATGCTGGTATAAATCATCCTTATAGCATTCTTAACTGGGAAATTTAATATAAATCTTTGTTGGAAATCAGTAAAATTCCAGACACGAGGCCAAAATCTTCAGGGAACAATTAACGGTTGCTATGAAATCACAGAATCTCCAGCATACCAAACCAATAACACTCACTCTTAAAACCCACATGAGGAGGGAGACATAGCTGGCAATATATTCTATCAAAGGCTTTTTATCTTCAACTGTGTGAGACTAGAAACTGCTGCTTTTTTGAGGGTCAATCAAACATTTTGGTGTCCAGCCAGCCCACAATCTCTCACAATCTAGTGGCTTCTGAGGCATTTTATGCATTAACACTAAGACTGGCCAGCTGCATCCTTACACGCACATCTTTTGAAGCAATTGCATTGTTGTTACTTATTTTGCATTTTTATGTCCTGTCTTTATAGCTTGTTTTATTCTTTAAGCTTTATATAAATTTACAATGCCTTCATTTTGTTGCCGTCGATGTTTGTTCGCTTGCTGGCAGATTTTGATTTTTTTAATGAATATATGATAAACACATATTTGGGGGGTACATGTGATTATTTAATATATTTATATAATTTATAAAGACCAAATAAGTGTAATTGGAATATACTTTTCACCTTTAAAATTTGTCTTTTCTTTGTGCTAGAAAAGCTGTTTTCTAGATTTCATTTCACTTCCCTCAAATCCAGAATATTATTTGGGGTACTACTTTTCTGAACCAATGGCCCTCCCTCATTCCTCTGCTCCCTGTCTAACCCACCAAACTCAGTGTGCTAGTTCTCTAACAATCCAAACTATTTTATCTTTATATGAACTATATTCTAAATCATTCCATGTTGTTGCTATCAGAATTCTTTTTGTTCTCATTCATTATTTAATCTTTGAGGTCTCCTTTTTTTTTCAGTGTCACCACTGTTCTTTTCACTTTCAATAATTTCTTTTAAATAGGCTTCAGTTGTCTGTGTCTTACCTGTGACTTCCGCGGGGCTGTAAATTTACTTACTCATGTGTTTTCAAGCATTAGTCCTCCCACATTGGAATTTAGACTTGATATTTTGCTTTTCACATGTAAATATTCGGATCCCAAATAATGACTTAAACAGCAAATTGACTCTGATCTTGGTTGCTCTGTAGCCAATTTTTTTTTTTTAATTTATTTTTATTTTATTTTTTTGTTTTTCACTGTTATCATTTATTTGTAATTTCAGGGGGCAATAAAAGGCACACAGCTTCCATATAATCAGAAACAGATAATGTAGAAGAGTATGTTGTACAAAGAATAGCTTTCCATTAGTAAAAATTTTTCTCTATGTGCT
>CAUYPK010066729.1:0-10895 GCA_963574355.1 Loris lydekkerianus | reverse complement strand
TAGAATGTGTTGGGTAATATTCCTTCTTTTTCTATATTTTTGAAGAGGTTTAGTAGTATAGGTACTAGTTCTTCTTTAAATGTTTGGTAGAATTCTGACGTAAAGCCATCTGGTCCTGGGCTTTTCTTTTTAGGGAGATTTTGTATAGTTGATGCTATTTCAGAACTTGATATAGGCCTGTTTAACATTTCCACTTTGTTCTGGCTAAGTCTTGGTAGGTGGCGTGCTTCCAGGTATTGGTCGATTTTTTTCAGATTTTCATATTTGTGGGAGTAGAGTTTATTTTAGTATTCGTTAAGGATTTTTTGAATTTCTGAGGGGTCTGTTGACTTCTGTTCAAAAAAGCATGTTTTTTTTTATACAAAATAATAAAACCTATACTATAAACTAATGTTTACATATAGTGAGATATAACAGAACCAAAAATTATTAGAGTGATATAAATATTTCTGCATAAATATTATACACATATATTTATTTTATAAAATAGATATTTAAAACCAGAACATTTATTAAGGTAGCCATTCTATATTTGGAAAAATAATAAAATACAAACCCACATAGTTTACAAAGCAATAAACAAAAAAAGGAAATTTGATTAAATAAACAACACCCAAAAAATAATATCTAGGGTGTTGAACTTAAAACTGCTTATAATAATCCACTCTTCTCCAAATATAATAGGAAACTCTTAGCAACAATTGCAATATATGTATATATTAGTACATGAATATGTGTGAATATATATGTGTGTTTACATGTATAGACAGAGAATGTTCTATTGTTATCAAATAATGAAGTATTTTATTGTATGCTTTAAAATTTTAAGGAGAGAAATTTTTCATTTTGTTGTGATATTTGTTAAAATCCATTTTCTTTATTTGTTCTTTACATTTATAGAAAAAATACATTTTTATAATAACTTTATCAACTGTATTTAATTCCTATTAAATTATCACCTATTAAAATTAAAGTCGGAAGGTAAATTGCTACTTTGTACAACTTTCAAAATATATATCAAACTTTAGGTTTAAAGCTGTAATATGGGTATCTTCGTTTTAAATTCAATTAAAACTTATAAAGAACTGTGTTTGACATTCTGTTATATAAAATCATTATATTTATAAAACACTAATTGTAAATGTGATTATCATTTTAATTTCTATTATTCATAATTTTGTTCTTAGTATCTTATACCCATCATTGCAGTTATTTTTAATGTTATGTTTAATTTGTATTCGATTTTGGCATCATAGAAAAATTTACAGAGATGTAGAGTGTCCTTGATTTTTATAAAACAAGGATTGGTGCCTATTATATTCTTGTGCTCAGCCGCATTCTTTCATATGACAGTTTTAGCCCCATTTAATACTATTGTTTGAATTCAAATAAGATCCTTTCATTTGATTTAGCACTTTAGCCTCTAAAGTCACTTTAGTTAATGGGTCTGATTTTGACTTTTTAGTCATTTTATTCATAAATGTACCACCATATTCATCATTTTATGAGGCTTATGATGAATCCAGCCACAGATCACTGAAAATAAGGCACAGAGTCAGATAGCTGGCCACCTTATTAGGACTTTTTTCCAGACCAGTAATCATGTTCCTATTTGAAATTTAGCAAATTGCTGTCATATCATCCACTTCCAGCCCTTTCTTAAATGACCCTGTCAGATTATTTTGCAGCTAGGTTGAAGCCAACCATGATAATGTTGCTAAACGTGAATTTTCAAAGTACACAGCTTTTGCTTCACATTATTGGAAATAAAAAGATTATTCCACTGCCACAGTGCCATACAGTGCTGTCTAAATTTATTCATTTGAAATTGTAAAGGATAACTGTGGGGGTGGGGCTGCCGAGGCCTATCTGACCTCCTCGCACAGGGCTGGCAAGGCAGTTTTAAGAAACCTCCTTGACCAAGAGGGCATCCATTCAGTCAGCTGTGCTGGGGTGAGATTAAGATTTTATTTTAGTTCATATTTGAAGGCTGGATGTCCAAGATCCAAATGTCAGTGAACTTGGTCTCTGCAACCACCTCTTTCCTTCTCACTGTGTCCGCACAAGGTCTTGGCTATGTGCGCATAGAGTTCATTCCTGGTATACCTGTGTGTGAACTATTTCACCTTCTTCTGAAGACACCATCCAGATTGAATTAGTAACCAATGTAATGACTTATTTTAACTTAATTACCTAATTAGAAGGCTAATTATATATAATCACGTTTTTAGGTGCTAGGGGTTTAAGATTTCCACATATAAAATTTGCAGGGCGTGAGAGAGGGCTCGTTCAGCCCATAACAGGACCCACAGTGATGCAAAAGAACAAAGGAAGGATAGATGGAAGAAACTGAGCAAATAAATATCATAACCACAACAAAAGGAGTGGGAAGAAAAGCACTAACAATTTTGGGAAAAAGTCACTCGAGAAAAAACAATGTTTTGATAATAAGGCTAATGACAATAAAAAGTACTGTACATAAATAAAAGACTCTACTCTACTGTGTACATTGTTCTTGTTTGTTTGTTGTTCTTGAGACAGAGCCTCCCCCTCTGTCACCCTCAGCAGAATGATCTGGTATCACAGCTCACAGCAACCTCAAACTCTTGGGCTTAAATAATTCTCTTGCCTCAGCCTCCCAAGTAGCTGGGACTTCAGGCGCCTGCTACAACACTTGCTTAGTTTTAGACATGGGGCCTTATTCATGCTCACGTTGGTCTTGAACTCCTGAGCTCAAGCAGTCCACTCACCTTGACCTCCCAGAGTGCTAGGCTTAGAGGCATGAGCCACCACGCCAGGCCGTATAACTTGTTTTATAGAGAAAAGTTAGAAATTCCAGAGTTATTTTGTATATGTTTCATGAAGGAGCAAATATGTGACATATTGATGGTAATGACAGTCATGTTTCTTAATTTCAGTTAATGACGTTATCAACACACAGAATGGGCTAGAAAAATAATTTGCAAAGTTGGATTAGAATTTGAGGTACCTGTGTAGAGATTTATATAGAAATAGATATAAATGTGTTTGCATGTATATATGCATTCATTGTATTCCTTTAACTACCATCAGTGATGCCTTGAAGGTAAGAATATTATGTCTTTGAAATGAAGGAAAACTATTCACCACTAAAAAAAAATATATATATATAAGCTAAATATGAGCAAGAAAGTGGTTAGTCTTTAAGGAAAATGAATAAAGATGGGTACTTGGGAATTTACTTTGAAATAAATCTTGTAATTTGTAAATATCGATCCAGTATGTTTGAAGTCTGTGTTATTAGATGACCCGAAAAAAACGCTTTAAGATTACAAATAATAAAAAACTTAAGTGACTTAAGACTGAAAATAGATTTTTATTGTAGAAGTGTTTTCAAAACTCCAATATAATCTTAAAAGCAAGGAAAATATAGTGATTACAAAGTGTTATTTCTTGTTGTTGCTGAAGAGCGAATGTAAATCTCAATTTGAAAATGGACATATGCCAAAGAAAAAACTTGTTTTTAATTGGTAAGCCTTTCCTATCACCTCATTTGCCAAAATTAAATCTCACTACACTTGAAAACTTAATGCAGTGCAATTTCAGATTCCACTTCTCTTGCCCCCAGGGTGACATCTGTGTTCTGAGAAGATTTTTAGATGAGGGCAGGGCTGGGCATCTGTCTTCTGTTTTTTGGTGTTCCAAGGTTAATTCAATAGTGTTTCTTATGCTTGTAACACTTTGAAAAGTTCAAAGCAAGTTCTCAGCCATATTCCAGTTACCCAAATCACAAATTCCTAGAAGACATACTGGGGTAGCTGGTGTAAGAAGCCCTGGAAACAAGTCAGGCCAAATATCGCAGGGAACCCATCTGTTACAGAGTAATAAAAAGGCCACACCTCCACCGGGTCTCATAATTTTCTATTCTAATTTTCTATTACATAATGTGTCTGTTTGAATTACTAGTCATTGCTGAGGGAGTGGACTGGTGTAGCCGTTTTCCATCAAAAGGATGGACTGGGTGGATATGCAGACATAGAAGCTAAGTCAGGGAGAATCATTTATAAAAATTAAAATTCTGAAAACAGAAGTGTCGACTGCCATTTGAGAACCAATGTCCAAACTTCTGGGAAGAGATTTAGGCATAAGCGGCATATCTCAAGGGGCTAACATAGCTGTTGAAGCACAGGCAGAGCTTTACCAGTCTTCTCCGGGTGGGTGAAAAGGGAATAACTTGGATCAAAACGAAACAAGGTGCATCCGAGAAGTGTTTGAAGGTAACATTTGCAGCCTGGTGAGGGCGCGTGAGATTAATATTTTTTGTTATTTGTATCCCCGTTGACACTTTTATGATGATACTGCCTCCTTTCCGTGTGTTTTCTTACTTATAACCTTCTGTATAGAGGCTGGTGTGTTTTTATTATTATTATTATGGAATTTCTGATGAGAGACTGTTTTCATTTTACTTTGTTAATATGCATGAATTTGAAAATAGCTCTTGTTTGACTGATGGTGCTAACGTATGCTGGCATTAATCAATAGAGGTTAAGGCTCACGTGTCTGGGTGCTAAGCAGCCTGTCACTTGTGAGTTATCTAGCATGAAATGATTATTTTCTTGGAAGGTCTTATCACTGCTGACCAAGCTGAACTGTAACCAAGGTAAACACACCCTGGTGCTATTTATTCCTTCTAGCTGATATCCTGGCTCTTAACATAATGAGAAGAAAAAAAAAAATGACTCTGTACAATGATTTACAACATTCTAGCAGAACTTTTCCAAATTTTTTTTGAATTTTGCTTTACCATCTTCAGTTTGCTTAAATGCTTACTAATAGAAATTATGTTTCTTTACATGAACATCAAAACCCAGAATGTGTTCATATCTCAGGGAAGAATATGTAACTAACCTCAGTTATCTGCAAATGTGATTAGCCAACTCGATACCTTCTTTTTCACTAGTTAGCATTTTCCTTAGCTTTAACCTCATTTAGGTTTGTAGAAATGTATCAAATATCTAGACTTTATGGTACATGGACCAGGAAAGTTTTGTTTCTCATATTCATGTTTTCAAAAAATTCCATGTATGTGTTATTAAATGGAGTGATGGTCCAACTGTAACAGAGTCGGAGTTTTCTGTGCTTAAATTTCTCAACGTGATCCAAGTCAGCATTTTTAAAAGTGGAAACATTTATAACTTGTGAAGTATGATTTGATAAAAAGCACGCTGTTAGGCTAAAAGTTCATGCAGCTTCTTGTGCTGCCAAATTTATACACAGGGAGTATCTTATGTACAAGGAGAATCTGACTCAACAATTCTCTATTTAAGGTCAACAGAGTAAGCTGCACCATAATTTCAGGAAAACAAACCAACACACACAATTCAACTGATTTGGCAGACCACGCTCCCTAACCTTTAAGTATTTGAATTGGGAATTAGTAACGAGAGTTCAGCGTATGTGAAGAACTGCTGAACGAGAAAGAAATCTTTCATCATTAAAACAAAGGTTAAATAAAGATTAAGCTCAGAGCATCTCCAAGGGCTCTGGAGACTTTGGGTAGGCAAGACGCCCAGATGTTCCTGCTAGAGTTTCAGCCTGGCATGTGGGCAGAGGTGAAGAAGGTCAAGTGTGTAGGCAGACGATTGTGGAGGAGATGATGGCCTGGTCATCCATTATTCTTACAGAATCTGAGCATAGTACTGCTTCTGCTGTCCGGTTAATTAATAATTTTCTTTGCACATGTAACAGTCTCCTTGAAGATTATGTGTTTGTAAGATTATTGAATGTTTCCTTCTGGAAGGGTCGAAGATGGTGATAACAGAAATTGCCTCTGAGCAAAGGACCTGGGGGTCTGGGGGAAACAATGAGTGACAGCTTCTAACTTTATGTCCTTTTGTACTTTTGAATTTGTTCTTTGGGTATGTTCTACTTTTTTTTTTTTTTTTTTTTTTTTTTTTTTTGAGGCAGAGTCTCACTTGTCACCATCAGTAAAGTGTTGTGGTGTCATAGCTCACATTAACCTCAAACTTTTGGGCTCAAGCAATCTCTTGCCTCAGCCTATAGCTGGGACTACAGGTACCCGCCACAGTGCCCAGTTATTTTTAGAGACAGGGTCTCACTCTTGCTCAGGCTGGTCTCTAACTTGTGAGCTCAAGCAACCCACCCACTTTGTCTATTTATTTAAAATAACTAGTAAAATTTTAAAAAAGAAACCATGCTTATTTTTGCCTTCTATAGCCTGATTTGTAAACTTGTCCTCATAGGTATCAATGCAGAAAGACACACGTTGTAATAACATATCTAAAAAAAAATTGTCTTGTTACATTTTATCCTGATATTTTATGCTTATGGTTATCTGATCTCAATAGTTCTCTTTTTATTCCCTGCCTTTACACAGTATTTTCACTTATGTTCAAAACAAAACAATATGGCTTTAAAACAGAATTCAAGGAAAGTTTATTTCATGGTTTTGATATGTACGTGTACTTTGGCAATATGGGTGCTGTCGTACAAATAGTTCACGTTGGTATAATCATTTAAAGCATGATTGTAATAAATATCCCAAGTGATCATCTTTTTTTTTTTTTGCAGCTTTTGGCCAAGGCTGGGTTTGAAACCGCCTCCTCTGGCCTATGGGGCTGGCACCATACTCCTTTGAGCCACAGGCACCACCCACCTTTTTTTTTTTTTTTTTTAGAGATAGAGTCTCACTTTGTTACCCTCTGTAGAGTGCTGTAGCGTCACAGCTCACAGCAACCTCCAGCTCTTGGGCTTAGGTGATTCTCTTGCCTCAGCCTCCCCAGTAGCTGGGACTACAGGTGCCAACCACAATACCGAGCTATTCTTTGGTTATAGTTGTCGTTGTTCAGCAGGCCCAGGCTGGATTCAAACCCACCAGCTCTGGTTATGTGGCTGGCGTCTTAGCTGCTTGATCTACAGGCACCAAGCCAAGTGGTCATTTTGAGCAATGAAGCAAGAACAATTTTTATGTTCCCACTCACAGGCTTCCCATCCTCATGTGCAAGTGTTAATAATGACCCAGGCAGGCTTTCTAGTTGTGAAGAAGAGAAGCAGCAGCAGCTGGAGAAACACAGGTCAGAGAGAAACAGAGGCAAACGTGGGGGTGGGAGCTTTCAAAACAGAGAATCTGGAGCTTGGCAGGGCAGAGAGAAGGCAAGAGTGAGTAAGAGAAAGTAAATGGTCATTACACAGAGCCGTTTCTTTGAATAGCGTCTGTGGTGGCTTCACTTGCATTCTGTGAGGCTTCTTATCTGCCTCCCTCTATATGCACCTCTTCTGTACCCACCAGACGTCAGAGGTCTCTCTCTGCCTCGGTAGCAAAGCACACAAGCCCAGCAAGTGCAATGATGGGAAGAGCTTCCACGTCATGTGCTGTGAAAATTTCAATGGTTTCAAGATCTTGGAGGCATTATGTTTTTGTCATGGGCTTTTTTTGCTTCCATTTCTGCTGAATTCTTGCTGAATTCTGTAAGCATGAAATGCAATTTTTTTTTTTTTCAGTTTAAACAAAGCCATCTAACCAAAGGCATTCTTGTTTATCTTCAGTTGTTGATGTAATTGGAGATTACAACATAAACCAGTATAGGCTGAATTTTACAGCTGAAAACAAACACTCCAGTGGCCATTTTTTCCAGAGTAGATTTTAGTCTGGATTTTTCCTTTAACAACCACACCTCCCAGTTTGTCACTATAATTTTGAGCCCTTCTTTTTCAACGAAGACTATAGGGTTTTTCTTTCCTATTCTCCTTAGGTTACATCCATTCATTCTCTGGGCTACCCCTAGAAAACTTCAAATGTACACATTTTATTTTGTAGAACAAAAAATTTAAATAATTGCACCTAGGACAAGTGAAAGTCACTGCTTTTAATATGCTTGTAGGGGCAATTTCTTCTGTACTGATATTTTTTTCTGATCCTTAATTCCTTCAGAGTTTTAATCTCTTTGCTCTGGGTACTGCCTATCCCAAATCCCTCTTCAAAGATTTTCCCAAAAAGCCTACAAGCAAAATATATTTATAGCTTCTTTCAGCTAGTGTTGAAACCTTAGAATTCCTAAGGGATGAATGTAAATGTAACTCTTACTAGAGTTACAAAAATACTAATTCAGAAAAGATACAATTGACTTATTTGAGCATATTTTCATGAATGAAGATACTATTAAAAAAGAGATAGTTGTTCCTCATTAGGTCCTTTACATGCAGACTCAGGAGAAAGGGCATTGGCAGAAACTTGGCCATGGCATTTTGCTCTTACACCATTAAGTTACTGGAACTTAATCTACATTATGTTGTTAGTATCTAAAATGAATGCCTCATAAAATTATAACCACACTGATTTCATATAGTTATCTCATAATTACCTTAATGTAAATGTGTTGGCAATTCTAGGAAAACTAGGTTCATAACCACCAGAACACTTCAAAACGCACTTATTGTAAAATTGCTTGCTTTACATAATAAAGGAGGTATATGATTTTTTCAATGGAAATTAACCTATTTAAGCTTTAAAAAGACTTTATATGTAAGCACATTTCCATCATTCTAATAATAGTAGGCTATTAATATTTTGTTTCAAAATTTCTATCTAAAATCGACACACGTTATGCAGTAGTGGTCGTCACCCCTGGGTGCCAGAGAAACTGAGTAGGTATAGCCGAGCTCCACCCCTAAAGGGCACGGGAAGTTGGTCATTTAGATGAAACCCTCCGAGTCTGCCATTGGTGATAGCAAGAACCTTGTTGGTGGCATTGTGACTGAGAGGATTTTATTTTCTCTCTCTTTTTCTAACTGGTGTTTGGGAATATTTGACACAAGAAGCTGCTAGTTATGTTAGATGTGGCAAAATATGCCATGTAAGACATTTTCATACGAGCCCACGTGAGAATCAGGTTTCAGAATTAACACTAATCGCTGACATTAATGCCACATTTTCATTTATGGATTAATATGTTCTTTCCACCTTTAGGTGCACAGAAATGTTACAATTTAGTTAATGAAAAAAAAAAAAAATGAACAAAAGCAAAAGACATGCTGTATTTCTATCATTTACCTTACATGGGATACCTAGTTTTAAAGGGACGAACATTTTTCTTAGATAATACATAAAAGGATAGAAACAACATAAGCCAGAAAAAAAAAACAAAAACAAAAACAAATTTTTACACTTAAACTCCACTTCCTCTGCCCCACATTTTGAATTTTGTCTCAAATCACATAGTTTTATATTACCTATCTCCTAATAGGTGTTTGTGGCTATCATATATTTTGCTAAACTTGTATCTGTCTCTTGTGCTTCATACTAGAGTTATGAGTAGATTGAGCACCATAGACACAGTATTCTGGGTACGTCCATGTACCTGTTTTACCACTGGATTTTTTTAGACCTTGCAAAGCTTTTTCTTTTGCACATTAGTGTTTCTTTCAGACTGAAGAATTCCCTCTTGCCTTTCTGGCAAGATGAATGTGGTGGTGATAAATTTCCTCCGCATTTATTTGCATGGGAAAGACTTTTATCCCTCCCTCATAGATGAATGATAGTGTGCTCAACACAGTATTCTTGGATGGCAAGTTTTTACTTGAGCACATTGAAAATGCTGTTCCATTCTCCCTTGCCCTGTGTGGCTTCTATTCAGAAGTCTGTTGCTATACAGATTCGCCCTCCTTTATAGGTTGTTTGTTTCTTATTGCTTGCCTCTTTTTGGATTCTCTCTCTGACTTTTAACTTTTGGGCTTTGTTTCTTAATATGCTTTGGGAGAGTTTTATGTAGGTTGAATGTGTTGCGTGTTCTAAGACCTTCCTGTATCTAGATATTTACATCTTCCTCAAGTTTTGGAAAATTTTCTGTTATTATTTCTTTGAATATTCCACCACTTTTTGAGCACTAGTCATTCTTAGATTTGGTCTTCTGATGTAATTTCCGTTATCTTGTAGGCAGCCATTGCTCCTTTTCATTCTCATTTCTTTTTTCTCTTCTGAGTATGTATTTTCACCCAGCTGGTCTTCAAGCTTACTGGTTCCTTCTTTTGTTTGTTTCGTTCTGCTATTGAGTCTCTAAAGATTCTGAAGGTCAGCAATCATGTTTTTCAAGTCCAAGGCTCTGTTTATTTTCTTTATTTTAAACTCCATGTTAAATTTCTCTGATAAATATCTGAATTGCTTTTTCACATCTTCTAGAAGATTACTGAGTTTCCTTCAAGTTGCTATTTGGAACTGCTGGGGTCCCGGCCCGAGAACAGCATCTCCTGAGACCTGTGGAAACGGGTGGCGATTGACTGAAGAAATATAGAGTTAGAAGTGACAGTAAAGAAAGACCAGAGACATAGAGTAGAATTAAAAGTGCGAGCTCAGGGGTCCATTGCCTGTCATGGGATTCTGGCAATGACACCGAGTGTTTGCTCCACTCCACCTTTATTGGAGTCCATTTGCCCAGAGGGTAAGATGAGGGAGGGAACAAAGATGCCAGAAGTTTATTGGATTGATCATATCAGCTTCTTTGTTATTATAATTAACCTTAAGGGTGGCCTTTAGTAATCTGAAATCTGGGCCTTGCATTAGGAGAGCCTCCCGCTTGAGGTCTCACACACAGATTCCTAGGGAGGTATCTGAAATCTGAGCCTTGGATTAGGAGAGCCTCCTGCTTGAGGTCACATACACAGATTCCTAGGGAGGTATCTGAAATCTGAGCCTTGGATTAGGAGAGCCTCCTGCTTGAGGTCACACACACAGATTCCTAGGGAGGTATCTGAAATCTGAGCCTTGGAGTAGGAGAGCCTCCTGCTTGAGGTCACACACACAGATTTCTAGGGAGGTATCTGAAATCTGGGCCTTGGATTAGGAGAGCCTCCTGCTTGAGGTCTCACAAACAGATTTCTAGGGAGGTATCTGAAATCTGGGC
>CAUYPK010066728.1:0-22859 GCA_963574355.1 Loris lydekkerianus | reverse complement strand
TCCATTTCTCTTCTTCTTTGAGGGTTGGGAGTGTTCGAAAGCTTTGTCTTCAATGTCAGAAATCCTTTCTTCTGCTTGCTCCATTCTGTTACTGAGGGATTCTACTGTGTTTCTCAGATCTTTGAGGGATGCAACCTCTTGTCTCAATGATTCAAAATCTTTGGTCATTTGCTCTTTGAATCCGTTGAATTCTTGAGATAATCTTTGGAATTCTAATTCAATCTTATTTGCTATCCAGATCCTGAATTCAATTTCTGACATCTTAGCTATTTGTTTGTGCATGGGGTCTTGTGCTGTTCCTGCCCCATTGATCCTTGGGGGAGTTGGTCTACTCTGATTATTCATATTGCCAGAGTTTTTCTGTTGATTTCGCCTCATGATTGTTTTTCACCGTTGCCTCTGGCCGTCCTCAGAGTTGGGGAGGTGTCTCTCCAAGATTAGACCCCAGCAGGATCACTGTATTGTTGCTGGATCTTTGTAGGGAGTGACCCTGTGTAGTTCCTCTGGGGCTGCTGTAGTTAGGGGATTCTGGTTGTGGAAGCAGCTCCAGTGTGTGACACACTCAGATCCAGCAACAGGGCTGGGGGTTGTGCACCCAGTTCTGGGAGTGCCTGGAACCCAGTGACTTTGGCACAGAGAACCCAAGGCTCCAGCAGTCTCTGGCCAGGAGAAGGGCTCTATGCAGAGGCAGGGAGGGCTTCAGAGGGCAGCTAACAGGGTCCCTGGCCAGATGAACGAGCTAGTGTGAAGGCTGCGAGGACACAGGAGGGAGAATGCAGGGTTGTGTGGCTCCCACAGTTCCTGTTCAGGGAATGCAGAGGCCCGGTGGGTGTGGGTCACTGGTCAGGAGTCACTGCACAGCTCTTATGGAGGTCTGGGCGGCGCCAAGCCCAGGAGTTTTAGGTTGCTATGAGCTGTGACATCAGGGCACTCTACCCAGGGCAACAGGCTCCCAAGGCTCCAGTGTGCCAAAACCACCTCACTCTGTCCCTAAGGATTAAGGCTGTAAGTCAGTCCCCACCTTTAGGCTGCTCAGTCTCTAGGTTACTTTGTCCCACCCGATCCTTGCTCTGGGACCCTGAGGGCAGAGCTTGCCGGAGCAGTTCTTTCACAATGGCTTATTTCGCCCAGCTCAGTGGCTCATTCTGGGGCCTCAGACAATGCCCAACGTTCTCCACACTCCTGCTCAAGCTCTCCCCAAGGCAGCCCAACTGTGCGCCAAGTCCAAGAACACCAAAACAGTTCACAGGTAAGGCCTTTCCGGTTTGCAGTCTCACTGCTGCTTGTACTCACGGTTGTCAGTGTGATTAGATCGATCAAACATACGCAGCCACTTGCCAGTTTTCCACTGTTTTTGTCCTCCTGCTGGGGTCCAGAAGTCCCTTGCTGGCTCCCTGTATCCTCAAAGGGATGATCATAGGCAGATCCCACTGGCCAGAGATGCCTGGAGTCTTGTCTCTCCAGATTCGCCGTAATTTATTCTTTTTAAGAGCTTACACTTTCCCACTAGTTCGATGATATTTAATAGTTGGCATTTAGCAGGTTTTTGATTTAGTTTTTAATAGTTGGCATTTACCAGGTTTTTTTTTTCCCCCTATATTTTTTCTGCTTTCTCTCAGGACTACCATTTTCAACTTCAAACATTCTTTTTTCTTTTTTAAAAAATTTTTAATATAATAAAAATGCACAAACCATTACAAGTTAAAAATATTTCACAACTTGAGTTGAGCTTTCTCCCAAATCAGTGAGATTCTAGTATATTTGACTATCTTTAAATCCTCAGTATATATTTTAATTCATACATAACATCTACATTTTGTGAAGTCAGTCTAATGTTGATTTCAATAGCATATTATTAATGCCCTAATCATAAGCTTTAAGGTGGACCCATGATTAAATCCTGTGGAACAAACCACCAGCATTTGGAGCAGCAGTTTTCAACCCCTTTGGAGGTCATAGGGGTCGCCTAATATAGGGGTCACCTAAATATATCCTGCATATCAGATATTTACACTACAGTAAATATAGTAATTCATATTACTATAATTCATAACAGTAGCAACATTACAGTTATGAAGTAGCAGCAAAAATAATTTTATGGTTTGGGGGTCACCACAACATGAGGAACTTCTTTTAATATCTTGAGATTTTCATATTCATGAACTTCATTATCAAAAGTAAGACTCATGGGCAGCACCTGTGGCTCAGTATGTAGGGCACTGGCCCCATATATTGAGGGTGGTGGGTTCAAATCTGACCCCGGCCAAACTGAAAACAAAAAATATCTGGGCGTTGTGGCGGGCGCCTATAGTCCCAGCTACTCGGGAGGCTGAGGCAAGAAAATCGCCTACACCCAAGAGCTGGAGGTGCTGTGAGCTGTGGTGCTAGAGCACTCAACTGAGGGTAACAAAGTGAGACTCTGTCTCTAAAACAAACAAAAAAAAAAGTAAGACTCATATACATCTTCAAAGTGGGAATGCTGGTCCAACTGTACGTATACTTATAATTATGTATATCACCATGTCTTCCAATATGGCCAAAGCAACTTACATTTCTAATAGTATTGCATTAAAGACTTCACCCTCACTAGCATTTATCACTATTTTTTAGTTTTTGTGGGACTGGTGAGTAAAAAATATATCTCATTGTTACTTTAATTTTTATTTCTCCAATTACCAGAGATCTTGAAAGACATGTTATGTCTTTTGGATTTGCTCTTCTGTAAAATTATTAAATTTTTTTGGCTATTTTTACTTTTTTTTTTAAATTAATTCATAAGACTTTTGCAATATAGCTATTAATTTTTTCACTATATTTGTTTTCTATTGTTTTTCTAGCTCTATTATTAGTGTATATTTTACTTTTGATGATTTTAATATTATAAAGTCAAAATATTACTCTAATACTTTTATAGCTTCTAAATTGTCTATCATGGTCCAAATTATCTTTACATCCTAGATTGAATATGCTACTTCCGATATTTTCTCCTAACATCTTTCATTATTTAATTTGTTTACATTTAAATCTTACTCCATCTGGACTTAATGTGTTGTAAAGTAGGGGTCCAACATGATTTTATTTCAGAAACAGCCAGCTCCATTTATTAAATAAATCATGATTTTCCACTATATTGAAAATGCCCCTCTTTCCATATATTTAAGTCTCATATGTAGCCTGGCAACTATTTTTTCCACTCATTTATTTTTATATTTATATGTCAATATAATATTAACATAATAACTTGATTAAATAAAAAAAATTGAATGTATCTTAAAGTATTAAGCTATTTAATACAACTTTACAGTTCCTTTTTCACCTTTGATACTCTTCTTACTCCCATTTTTAGGTCTCAAACTAACCTCTAGTTCTCT
Organism: Loris lydekkerianus; assembly: GCA_963574355.1. NCBI lineage: Eukaryota > Metazoa > Chordata > Mammalia > Primates > Lorisidae > Loris > Loris lydekkerianus. The sequence goes on along the minus strand of CAUYPK010066728.1, from coordinate 19,488 downwards.
TACATTCTCCTTCAATATTTACACCTCGTATTTTTTCAGGCTACTGGTATAGGTCTCAGCAGGGATCATTCTCATCTTCATAAACTGTTATTTGAGTTTAAAAATCAGATATTTAAATTCCAGAAAATCTGTTTTGCACTTTGCCTGAATATTTTTCTTTAACTGCTCATGTTCTATTTTTCCCGGAAGTTCTAGACCAACTGTGCTCTTCATGTACATTTCCCTCCCCTCTCTGGTCTCTGAATTCCCTCAGGCACAGAACCTTTGCCAGAAAAACAGGGTTAGACTCAGGGGTGGCAATAATCTCTCCTCCTGTGAGTGAGTGCTGTGGTATCAGCAGGGCATCATCCCTGTGGAGAGACTGGGCAGAATCTTGTCTTCTCTCCAGCCCCCTCATCAACCAAAGAGACCCATGCTCACACACCTCTCAGGTGGCAAGTATTCTGCCTTCCGTTGAGGTTTTTCTCATTTCCTAAAGAGACAGAGAGAACACCACACTCTTGCAAGCCACTGCCACCTTTCCTCCCAAAGTCTCTGTGTCCAAGTTCTCGCCATAATTCACACCATCACTTCTGACCCTCACCACAGGCTCTCTGATGAAACCCCCCAGCTTGCTATTCAAACCAAAGTGGAGAATGAACCATATCTCTTCTTCAAGACTCATACAAAAATGGCCACCTCAGAAGCCATTCTCTTCCCCAACATCTGCTGATCTGCTACATGCAGAGGTTAATTAGATAAGGACATGAAATTAGTTGGTGATGCAAGTACAGAACAGTTGAAGCTCATCAAAGCCACAATTCTCCCTGAATCCTACTTAGGAGTTAGGTTCAGACAGTTGAATATAAAGTACCTGAGAGACATCCAAGTAGAGATTTTGAGTAGGCAATGGATATTCTAGGTGATACAAACTAAACATTTGCATCTTCCCCAAATTCAGATGTTTAGGTCCTAAGCCCCAATGAGATAATATTTGGGGATGGAGTCTTTGGGAGGTAGTCAGGTCATGAGGGAACCTCTGGAGATGAAGGCATCACTTATAAGACATGATACTGGAGATATCCATTCTCTCTCTCTCTCTCTCTCTCTCGTAAGAAAACATCAAGAATATCCATTTGTAAGCCAGAGAGCAGGCCCTCACCAGACACAGGATCCTCTGGTACCTTGGTCTTAGACTACCAGCCTCCCTAACTGTGAGAAATAAATGTTAGTTGTGCAAGCCTCCCAGTCTATGGTATTAGTCATAGCAGCCCACACTAAGACTCTAGGGCTCAGTTGAAACATCTATTTGAGAAAATTCATGATAATTGAAGACATGGATTCATTCAGAGGGTACAGAAGAGAGAGAAGAAAAGACACCTAGGATTTGACTTTGAGGAACATTAATGTTTGAATATCAGATAAGGGCCTGTTGGTTGAAATAGGGTACCAATGAAGAGCAGCCAGAATAGGGGGGGAAAGGAAGGCATGATGAGTCACAGGAGAGTGTTTCAGAAGGAGGGCATGTTCAACCATGTCAACAAGAGCGTCAAATGCTGTTGAGAGATCAAGTAATGGGAAGAAAAAAAAAAAAAGTGTACCAGATTTAATAATATAGTGCATATTGATGACCTTACCAAGAATTATTTCAAAGAAACCCAAAAGAATGAGGAGAGATAATAAATTTAAGCAACTCTGGATATTTTGTTTTATAGACACTTGTGTCTGAGATAATTTATGATTAGAGATTACATGAAAATCTCAAGTCAGGAAAGATGTAAATGGGTTATTACAACTTGAGCCAGAAGTTTGGCATTTCATTCAGCTCTTTTCCATTCCAATTGCTTGCATACTTTACTATCTCAAACATGACCCTGTGAAGTGCAATAGCTCTGTACAAGTTTTTTCTAAGTTTGGAACTTTAGATAGAATGCCTTGGGTAAAAATACAATTTGATTATTTGGCTATTTCTAGTCAGATAAAGTAAGCCATTTTAAGAGCTTTGTTTTTTCTAATTTTCTCCCTTTGAGCTCTTTTATTTCCTTACCATCTCAATAAACTTCCCCATGTTTATGGCTGAGGGGATGAGTCACTCCTAGTGGATGTTGAAAGATTTCATGTTGTTTTTCTCTAAACAGCACTAAAACAACCAACAAATTTCAGGAAGTTTACTTACACAATTGGTCCACAAAGAGATAAAATTCATCAAACCAGTAGTAGTTAGACTAAATGCAGGGCATCTGAATAAAAGAACAACCAGTCAGAATGGTTCAGATGGCGCTGGTCCCTTTATAAGGATAATTCCCTGGTACTTAAATAAATCTAACAACAGAAGTTTTACAATACATAGCCCCACTGCACATATATGGAGATTAATGAGTATAACAAAAAGATTCTAATGTGTTTTCAAAGGAAATTAAATTATGCAACTCTACATTGGTATCAAATTTCCTTTTACTGAAGTTTCTGACAGAAGTTATGTTTACTTTAAAATGGTAATAATAACAGGCCCAACTCTTTACTTCATGTTCCTCAACAGAAGCACATCAACAATGTAGCAATGTCAGAAAGCTAAAAGAAAGAAAATTTCACCAGCACAATAGTCATACTGTGCTACTAACAACATATTCATGAATAAAGACAGACCAGCTCCATCACTTTGTCAAGGGGTTTTAGCATTGTGGTACTAACAATAGTAACAGTGAGCAGAGAGAGATGATTGTATTGCTGCAGAGATTCACCTAGAAAAGAGTCCAAAATAGGCAAAGAACAACTTTTCAAGATAATAACCTTGACTTAGCACCATTCCAGGCATAACAAATACAAATGGCTAAGCTCTGAGTTCTCTGTCTGAAGCACAGGATTCTATCTGAACCACTGAAGGAACCAGTGATCTCTTATTATGTGTATGGACAGTGCGGGACTCATCCTAGAAAAAGTGCTACATACCTCAAGCTGATTATCACCACAAGGTACTCCTCTTGGGAAGCTCTGCACTGACACCAGCACCTAGTTCACCCTTCAAAACAAATTTGGAATTCTTTTTCTGGAATGGCCATCAGAACCATCATTGTACACGGCCTGACAATTAAGTTCTCAAACTTATCCTAGAAAAAGTGCTGCCTACCTCATTGCTGAATATCACTAAAGACACCTTTTAAGTACTCCCCTTGGTCCTCTGGTTACCATAGTGATATTCAGCAATGAGGTTTATAGTACCTTTTCTAAGATGAGTTCGAGAGGTTAATTGTTAGTCCTCATATGTGCTGTAAAAAACAAACAGAAAAAGAGGCATTTGAAAAATCCATTCCATGATGTTAGACAGGAATATGTGAAGTCAAAATAGAGTCAAATGATTTCTGTCAAGATGGAGTCAAGATGGTCAGAATGAGCCGCTAGAGTCATTCTGGTTTTCTGTACTCAATAATTCACTAAAGTAATATTGGGGATGAATCCCTGGCTATCTACAATTGCCTTTTCTGAGAAAGGAAAGCTCTGCCAAAGGTGTGGGTCTCTGTGTTCACCCTGGGACATTGGGATGTGCCAAACCACTTCTTATTGGTTTAAGTGTAGAGACTATTGGATGATGAGAACCAGTGGGGCTCTCACATTGAAAGGTTTAGAGAAACAAAGATATAATCAGACGATGGTGGGTGCTGTAATTAAAAGAATATATAGAGGTAAGTTTTCGACTTCCCCATGGTCATTTGCTACTGACGAGCATGAAGACAGATTCATTCTTCAGTGGATCAGACATATAGAAAGAAACAAAATCAGCGAATCTGTGGCCACAAAGAGAAAGCGATGCCAAAGAGTCCTGATGGCTTTGTATTGCAGGTCCAAGCACTTCCATGAGATGCCATTTTAGTTTTCATTAGATCCCTCTTTGTTTAAGCCTTGATTAGAACAGTAGTTTGTAACAAAACCAACAATAATAGCTAGCATTTATTTAATGTTTATTATACCCCTGGCACTGTCTTATACACTTATGTGAATTTTTCCACTTCACTTTCCAACATTGTTATTATTATTCCCCACTTATAGATGAAAGAACTGTGGCATTGATCCAATTAGTAAATGAAAGAGCCAAGATTCAAATAGTCTGACTCCAGAGTTCAGCCTCATACTCACAAGCTGTGGGTTTACGTGAATCTTATCAAATCTCACTTTCATCTATAATATGGGGATAATGAAACTGACCTTAGAAATTGTACATTTACATGTGATGATATATATAAAGGTACTTTGTAAACTTTGTAATACTACGTCTTAAGATTTTTTGGGTTTTTTTTTTTTTTTTTTTTTAAGACAGAGTCTCACTTTGTCACCCTTGGTAGAGTGCTATGGTGTCACAGCTCACAGCAACCTCAAACTCTTGGGCTTAAGTGATTCCTTTGCCTCAGCTTCCAAGTAGCTGAGGCTACAAGTGCCCGCCACAATGTCTGACTATTTTGTTGTTGTTGTTGTTGTTGTTGTTGTTATTGCAGTTGTCATCGTTGTTTTAGCTGGCCCTGGGCCAAGTTCAAACCCACCAGCTGTGTTATGTGGCCAGTGCCCTAACCGCCGGCTACTTGAGCTATGGCCGCTGCCTACATTTTAAGATTTTGTTTTGTTTTGGTTTGATCCTGGTTCAAACATTCATTCATTTGTATCATTCATCCACGAAATTATTCATCTAAAAATTTACCAATACACATTGAGCACAGATATGTAGTATATATACTATGATGTGATATCTACATGCTTGAGTCACCTATCACTGTCATATGTAATGGGGAAGACAATTGTGTGTCATATCTACCACCACCATTACCACTCTCCCAGCATTACAATGATGATGATGATGATGAATATACTTATTGGCAATTTAGAGTTGTAACAATGTGAGTTCTATATATCACATGAGTATTAAAGTTGCTGAAGTTGAAATGTCATGGTTGTATGATGAATGTCTAGAAATATTAGCTTTGAATTGATGCCAAAATATTACCAGTGCTCTAGTACACTGAAATGAATTATAATAGTTTATGTGAAATATTCCATTGAAAAGATAATAATTGTCTTTATTTTGATTTGCCTACATTTTAGCTTTACTTTTATAACTGCTCCGTGAGAAAAAAAAAATAACTCTGAAAGGTAAATTTTTTCTAACTTTATTTTTATGAAAATTGTGTCAGAAGTATCTAATGTGAGCAAAGGGAGATGGATTGACTCAATGACTATTTGGAAATCCTGATATTTCATTCTGGAAATGAGAGTGCTTGTGACTCAGTATTTCAGATCCATGGTCAACACTAAATAAACCCTAAAAATCCTTTTAATTTAGAAGCCACCATTTCTAGGTCCCATGCTTGTCATATCCCTTCTGATAGCATATTCTTTCTTTGTATACTTGCAGGTTTGGTGACTTAGTTTTTGCATAGCTAATTAACAGCATATTCTGGTATTGTCTCCTTATGCCTCTATCAGGAACCTATAACTCGTCTCCCTTCTTGAACGTGGTGGTTTTCAAAGGTCCTCAGCTACACATTTATAATTTCCTGAGTTGCTGCTATGACTTCATAAATATACTACTTTGGAGTTTATATCCCAGGCAAAATTATTCTCAGCTTTGAACCACTAATGAGTGTACCAACTAAAAGAGAAGGAAAACTGAACTCAAACTAGTTTAAACAGTAGAGAGAACTTACATCACTTCGAGTGCACAGGAACCTATCATAGTTTTCAGGCACAGCTTCTTCCAGGCATGAACCATGTTTTTCTGTTCAGTCTTCATGTATATGATTTTCCATTGGCTGCCTTAGATTGACTTCCTTCATGCAATAGCAGTTCCAGGTCTCACATATTAAAACATATAGTTCAGAACAATTTCCCTCAAAAACAAAAGTCTTGGTAATTTGTGATTAAATTGAATTGGCTTGGCTTTGGATTAGTGAACATTTATGAGCCAATCACTGTGGCCCCAAAGGGATTGAGATAATGTTGATCAGGTTACTCAAAGTGGAGCTCACTTCCAGAAGAAGGGATGAGAGCCATGGAGGCCATGAAAATTACATGGGCACTACACAATGTAATGGGTGGGTATAGGTGTAATCACTATTGGGGAGATAACAACAGTCTACTCCTTGATCACACAACATCCACTTACTCTGTTTCTGTGTATATGCTTTCAAAAATGTTACATTCACTACAAGAAGCCCCTCCAAAAAAAGAGACAAGCCAAATTTTCACCTAGTTAGTGAATCTGACTCAGTGTCTAAGATTACTATGTGATAGGTAAGTCCCCTTTATCAGATCCAGATGCTATTCTTGTCATTCTGAAAACTGTTCTTAAAATAAAGTGTTTTAGATTCTTCTTATAGATGCCCTTAACCTCACTTCTCTCTTTTTTGCTTCTTTCACCATATCGTGAGTCAGTAGGATTAAAACAACTTCATGCAGGTGCCATTTGGTACCACCTCACCTTCTGCCTTCCGTCTTGTGGCTTCCTTGTGGATCCTGACGTGTGAGATGCTATAGGGCTTCACTCAATTCCTATATATGCACAGTCCAGACGTGAAAAAGTGTAGAACCCAAAGGGTAAACTTCTGACCACTGACAGACAAGAGCTAATTAAAAACTTTCCTTATGACTCCCTCTAGCTTCCCACTTCATCTATGTATCATCCTGGAACATACTTTGCCTGGCTTCACAGAAGACAGACCTGTGAGATGAGCACTCAGCACTTAAACAGTTGGCAGCAGCCAGCTCAGTAATGTAACCTTACAATTGGCTCTCCCTTATCTCTCACTCCAGTTCCCATAATTTGCACATTTTCACAAAGTTATAGCACATATGCTTTTATTTCTTTTTCTCCCTTCTGGGGAACACAAGCCACGATGATATATAAAAGATCTCTAAAACTTTAATTAACAAGAGTTAGTAGGGAGCTGGATAAATGATACTAAACTTCCATTTGCAAAGAAGGTCAATGAGAAGCACGCAGAGATTGCTAGTATACGCCACATGTCATCATCTGCTGGCCATAAATAACAGGGAGAACCTTGGCAATGAAAGGCTTTTTTTTTTTTTTTTTTTTTTTTTTTTGGTGTAGTAATTAGAAGGCCCCTGGTTCTTCCCTATGAATGGGCTTCCCTTGTCCATTGTCCCCCATGGAGATAGACTTTGGAAAGGATACAATTTCTGGGGCTTGACCACTTGAGCAGCCCACTTCCTGTTGATGTGATTCCTGGATCCCTGGGATTATCTTAGGGTTTGAGAAATACAGGCTCTTTTTGGCCAGTCTTAGGGGTTGTTTTTGGCAGTACAGCTCACTTAAAAATTTATTAGGCTGCTGGTCTATTTGCTTTGGGTCTACATGCTTGTGATCAATTCCATGGGCTGGTCTCAATGCCAACTCTCTTGTCAGTTCCTGGTTTCACGAATCTTGGCAATTTTGTCCCCAAGAAGTACATCTCTGTGCTCTGCCCACCTCACAGCCCCTAATTTAACAGCCTCAACCATATTCTTGGCCTGTGTCTTATGGCAATTAAAGAAAAATACCTTTATGGCCAGAGACCTTAATTACAGTTAGGCTACTCCATATCTCTGTCTTCATAGCATGACTATTCCCTTTGTGTGGCAAAGAATGCTTAGCAAGAGAAGCTTGGAAGAAGCCTGGTCTCATTCATTTCCTGCTTAATTCCCAAGCTCCTGCCTCTGCTGTTGCCAACCTTGACTTGAGAAGGAGAGTGTGGCATTTCTATCCCTACGAGATTCCAGATTGGATTAGTGAACTCTCTGGCAATATATCACCTTAACTCTCTATTTCTCTTACATTTCATCCCTAATCCATATGGCAAGCCATCAGCTCTGCATTAAAAATAAATTCCACATTGGGAAAATTCTTGCCCTATCCACCATTAGCCCCTAACATGGTCCAATCAATCCACTGCCTTCTCTTCTGTAATTATCATAACTGTCTACTAGCTTGTTTTTAGTTTTCCTCTCTTTCTCTTTCTCATACTGTCATGTTCCATACATTAACCAGAGCCATCCTCCTGAGTTATACATGAAATTGTGTCACTCTTCAGCTTACAAAGTAAACAAATACTAATATCCATAATTTCATCTAAAATTCCCAAGTGGTCTGGTCCATCTCCTCTGATGATACCTTCCCTTGCTCTCTATGATTCTGTTACAATTCCTTGAGGTACTTGGCATGCTCCTCTTTTGAAGAAATGATATGTGCTGCAATCGCTGCCAAGGAAGTTTCTCTCAGGTGTCCTTATCCTTTGAAATAACAGCACATGTCATTTATTGTTCTCTTTTCTGTTGTTTATCTTTAATGGTTTGTCATTACCTAAATTTAAGGAGTCACTTTTCTCAAATAGCATACATGTACGAATTAGAATATAAGGTCCATAAGGGCAGAAGCTTGTCCGCCATATGTCCTCTGTTGAGGGCAGTGCTTGGCAGACAAGGCATTCAAAATACTCTTTTGGACACTCTACTTTTGATCTAGGCTTGCTCTTTAATACAAGATCTTCTGCAGATGGAGGAAATAGCTCTTAAGTCTCCGTGCTATATCTTCAGTAAGTCTGAGTAACAACACACAAAGGCCATAGCCTAAATACCTACCTTGCTTGCACATAACAAAGACTGTCAACTTCTTACTCTGGAATCAAGGTGGGACCTTTACTGCTCTTCTCACCATCTCCTCTAACTCAGCAAATTCTACCTTGAAATGGGATGAGCTGGGTGCAGTGGCTCTCACCTTTAGTCCCAGCTATTCGGGAGCCTAAAGAGAATTTCTTGAGGCCAGAAGTTCAAGTGCAGCCTCAGCAACATAGTGAGACCCTATCTCCAAAAAGAAAGGAAGGAAGAAAGAAGTAAGAAAGGAGGGGGGAAGGAAGGAAGGAAAAGGAAGGCAGGAAAGGAGGGGAAGAAAGAAAAAAGAGGTATTGATGAGTACTGAAACATGTATCTGGTAAAATGTTACCGGTGCAAGCAAAAGAAAATCAAATTCAAATGAGGAAAACTTATTTATGGAATTTTTACTAAAATACTAAAAAACAAAAAACTTCCAGAGATATATACGCTATAGACATCATTCAAAATGTTTGACATAAACACTCCATTTCTCTCACATTCTGTAGGCTCTGCCCTCCTCCAACTGTCACACCACACTTCTGTTTCGGTCTGGCTGCTCTCAAGTTAGCATCCAGCAGCAATTCCAGGCTCCAAAGATGTACATTATACAATCTGGTATTTCTGATTTTATAGGAATTCTTAAAGAAAATACCATAAATTCTTAACTCCTATGCACTGATACTACATGATTTGGCTACTGTTATTGCCGTAAGAAAGTCCTTTGTCTTCTGCCAAGCCAACTTGTTAGCGCAGAGTAAAATATCAGACCTTGCAAATTTTTAAAAATCTTTCCATTCAAATCTTTTCCACTCCCAATCTTCTGCATTCCCCTTAACCTTTTCAATTTCTCAGGATGAAAATCTTGGGTCATATTATCTCTTCCTCTTTGGCTCCCTGTCTTTGTCTCTGTCTGTCTCTTTCATCACCCAGATCTACTTCACTGACTATTTGTTCAACCTGCAACTATATAGATTCTGAAGAACTCCAAATACTGTTACTGCCACTGCCACATCTAAAGCTCCATTATTTCCCTTACAACACATCATTGCCACTGCTTCCCACTTAAGCTCCTACTTTCTGCTCTCGCCTCCCCAGTATTTATTGGGGTTTTCTTTGAGATATTTATGGAAGTGTGTATCTTTTGATTACATAGTATGCTTTTGTGTGGATAAAGTTAGAGTTTTAGGTATGTCCCTGTCTCCGAAAGTGCACAACATACCTGCCTAATGTACCCACTGGGTGGGAATTAACCCATCCCCTTCTACCCCACTACTCAAATTTCATTGAATTTTGCTTCCATATAACTTGCAGGTGTTGAATTAGCTCCAATTTTATATGGAAGACATGGGGTGTCTATTTTTCCATTCTTATGATAATTCACTTAGGAGAATGGTCTCCAAATCCAGGATGGAATATTACTCATCCATAAAAAAAAAGATGGAGATTGACTTTGTTCCATAATGACTGACTATTGTTCACAGAAAAGCTCGAGTGATCCAGGTAAAAAAAAAAAAATACATCAGACCACATCACTCCTTTACTAGAAAACCTCCAGTGGCTCACACCTGAGTATTCAGGCTCCAGGTATATCCTCAGCCTGGAAAGCTCTTTCCTGGACAGCTTTATAGCATGTGCTGTTTTTTAATATTTGGCCTTTTCTGGCTACCCTATTTAAAACTTGAGTCTCCTCAATTCCAGCACTCCCTGTCTCCTTTCTCTGCTTTATGTTTGGCCTTAACACTTATCACCTTTTGCCTTCTCAAATAATTTCATTTGTTTTATGTCTTCTTCAAAAACATGTGACATACAAAGACAACCCAGAAAGTATCCAGCCACACATGTCTCGATTTTTCTTACTACATGGCTATATACTTTCCAGATAGCCCTCATATATGGATCATGGTAATTTGGCATCAGGGAAGTCAAGAGAAAAGGGAATTTCAAGTAACAGGATTAATGAAGTCAAATATTTTGGAGAAATCAAATAAGATAGAATGATAAATGTCCAAAAGGAAAGTGTTGATAAATCTTACAATGAATCACTTCAGTAAAATGAATGAGAGAGAGAGAGAGAGAGAGAGAGAGAGAGAAGCTATGTCTAGGGAGACAAGAGAGAATGAGATCCAGAGCATGCCAAGAGATGCTCATCTTTGACAGGAGTTATATCTTTCCACTAGGGAAAGGGGTGGGGAGAGAGATAATAGGAATGGTCAGAGCAAATCCCTAGGCTGGTGGGTAAAGAGCAGTAGAGAACCCATCTACAGCATCTACCATCTCTGTAAAGTAGAAAAATTGGGAAGTCATTTTATCTTTTGGAAAGAGGAGATGAGAGGTTAAGAAATTTGAAGAGCATGGAGTTTTAGATTGCCACTGTGAAGACTGAGAGAAGAATCAGGGAAACGTCAGGAGTGGCTGAATTACTCTCTGTGGTGCTGTTTATTGGTTTCGTTTTGCTTTCCTTTTGAAGAAAGGCTATCATTTCAGATGAGTTAATCCTTAGAAATGGTGGCTCAATGTTCACTGTGTACATCATGGTAAATGGGGTCTTGAGAATTAAATCCTGAAGCGAATTTCCTGAGCATCCATGGAGCCACAGGCACACATGTGGATAGGGGTGCAGATGTGCATGTAGGCATATGTGTGTGTGCGTAGGGAGTCTCTCATGCATTTAAGATGGCACATCCCACATTTTCTTGCTGAGACCCTTAACCAGTGTTTGCTATGCCCAATATGGACTTTCATTTATCCATCATTAAACAGCCATTTCAAGCTATCAAATAGAATTATCTGTCTTTGCCATGTGCCTGAGGAAAAGCTTCATTTTGGCTGCTTGTACATCAGTTTGTGCAATTATTGAACATGTCACTGCCTTCTGGTTTATTATTACATTTATATGTGTAGAAAGGAAACAGCGATGAAAAGGAATAACATTATCGAGACAAACAGAAATCACGAGGTGTTCAGACGCTGCACATCTCCAGCTGCACACTCTCAGGAGTGAGTGTGAGTTCAGATATAAAAAAAAAAGGGGGGGGGGGAGCTTCTGGAAATATGTCCCACTAGGAATAGGGAAGGGCTCTTTATGCTGGTTTAAAAGGTTTCAGATTCATGCTAATAGCATGAGTGAGAAAGGAGGAGGGGGCAGTAGCGTTTTCTTTCTTTCTTAGAGCACTTTGATTCACATTTTTGAGATTCTCCAAGACTTATCTGAGATGCTTCTGCCACTGTTTCCCCTTCATTGACCAGACAAATCCTTCAGCTGCCTGTCAAAGCCTTTGAGTTCAAAGTTTGATGACAGGCTGCTGCCCTTGAAACTGGAAAATTTCACAAGTTAAATTCCAGGATTTTCCCAAGAGGGCTTACACACGTGCACAGAACCCAAAAGGCTTGATTTAGCTGGTGAGCTCCCAGCCACTGTGGCTGTCCTTTCCCCAATCTCAACCCCAAACCATGTCCTGGGCCAACCACAATTAACTGTTTCTTTAAACTGGGAAGACCCAACTTGTAATTTGGATGGGAATGGGAATCTAGCAAGGATTGTTTTATGTTGCTATTTGTGCCTATCCTATCCTGATTCTGCCCCATTTTTCCTCTAAATCTATGAGTATTTTTTATTATTTTGGAAGGTCAAAAGAAAAATTGGGGGAAGAATATGCATGCTTCCATTTCAGCTCCCAGTGTTTTGAACAAATAATTCCCGCCATTAGATTTCAGTCAAATTACCATTCATTTTACTTATACAATTCAATTAGTGAAATAACCAGTGTAATTTATTCCACATTATTTCATATAAGAAAAGACAGAAGAAGTGATATTTGACAAGTAAAAAATAAAATGGTGGAAAAAAAAGTCTAGTTAGTGTGGTTACCAAAGGGTAGGTTATTCTTCTTTGATGGATAAGGCACAAAAAATAAGTCAGAAGAATGCCTGGGGCTGCCATGTGCAAATAAATCCATGTGCACAGGGCTGCCATCTTTTTTCTCCTCTTGATATAGTAACCATTACTTTCCAATCTGAAACACCGTTAAGACAGAAGCAGAGTGTTACAAGTAATTATGCTCCAAAACTCATATAAATGGGACTATCCCAGACAAACTACGAGCTGGTGTCTCCCCACCTCTCCAGCTCTGGGTCCACTAATGCAGACTTTGCTGCTCATTCAGGATGGCGTTCCTCCCACTCTATCTCTCATGAAACAGCCTCTTTTACGTTGGCCGAATTAGCATGGACCACTGTTCAGCTTGCTAATAGAAATAGGTTTGTCTGCCCTGGCAAACATAGGGTTGGTCAGCTTAACATATTTGTCAATTCATGAAGATGTGGTGGTGACCATTTTAGTATGCTTCTTTCAAATTTACTATTTACATATTTTACACAAAAGCAGAGAGCTCAGTACACAAACATAGCTCACAAACAAGTTTCTACATTCTTCCATGTCAGCTCTTCTAATTAGTTCTCGAGCAGAGAAATAGCAGATGAATTCATCATTCTCCCGTGTTAATCTTTAAGGATTAACAATTTTTAGAAAGGGAATAAAAGGGAGCATGTATTTAGAATCAAATGGTGTGCAACATATTTAACATTTATTTGATTGGTTGATTCAGTGGGCATTTAATAAGCACTTACTCTGTGTCAAGTAAATATTCAGCCAAAACTTATGGTATTAAAATATACACTGGGTCGTGTCAGGTATGCAAACCAGCAATTATTGTTCAGCATGCCAGGTACCATGCAATGGTATGCACAGAATGCTGAAAGGTCCTTGGGCTTGAGGAGGGATGGAGAGGGGCCACACTGACAGCTGATGGTGTTCTCAGGGATGCAAGCGTTGTTGGTACTAAAGGCACAGAGCCATTTAATCAGACTGAGGAAGGGGATCATTTCAGGGGATAGTGAAAGTGGAAGGCTCGGTGATATTGTTAAGAGCTTAACAAGAGTGATTACGGAAAAGGTGCGTCTGGGAAGCAGTGAGAGGTGAGAGTGAATGTGAACTTGTGGAATGGAAGAAGGAAGGGAGGGAGGGAAGGAAAAGGGGGAGGAAGGAGAGAGAGGGAAAAAGAAAGAGCTCTGAGGAAAAACCTCCACAGAGAAGGTGAGCACATCTTCTTGGCTTTCTTTCTAAATTCCTGAGGATAAACAGAATGAGACCAGGCTATGAAAGTGGTATCATTATCTTCATTTTATAAATACAAAAACTGAAGGTGAGAGGGGTTTTCTAATTCTTTGGACTATAGACTATCCCTGTTTTACAGCTGAGTAAAATGAGGGACAAAGAAGATAAGTCTATATTACACAACCAATGATACCTATCAGCTAAGTATTCCTCTATTATATCAAAATATATATGTACATGTATATATTTTTTTATTGGCAGAACACATCATCTGTCTTGACTTTCTCTATGCTAATAAATCTCTATTTCACTTTGTGCCGTTTAGACACATACCACTCCAGTTTAAAATGTTTTACCCCTCCCCTCCAAAATCAACATTTCCATCATCTTCTGCAAAACTATGACCTTGAGTTTTTAATTGTTGACTTGAAGGCTTAGGATATTTCATATTGGCAGCAATTGAAAGAATGCTATTCATGTTAACCACAAGAGGCTTAAGAGAGTGAGCTAACTGCTGCATCCGCATTCTTGGTGCTGTCTGATAGCAGAAGAGGTCGCTCTGCTGCTGGACGGTAGCAGGGCTCCGAGTGCCATCTCATGGAGACTTTCAGGCAGGGAGGTGAGTCATGGGGCAGCGCCAGAGCTCCTGGACTCCTCCACGACTTCAAGAATGAGGAACTCTGCGCCCACAGGGAATGAGATCAGCTACTTTTAAGGACAGTCTGGTTGTCAGGATCAATGAACACCCACATTAAACATCACTGAACTTGCAACAAAAAGGACGTGTGGTTCCTATGTTGTCTCTAAAATACTGACTCCACAGGGACACTTGGAGACATATTTTCCCAAAGGTCTTCCAAGGAAAAGAAGAGTGCTTGTTTTCCACAAGTTTGGTTAGTTTTAGGACACTATAACTTCTACATAGAGTTACCTTCACTCTGAATTTGAATCTGTATTAAGGCACTGGGTTTTGTGTGTCCCTGAGACATTAAAATTGTGTCTTTTAAGATAGTCACACTTTCAGAATTTTAGAGAAAAAAAATACTTTCATGGGTGATGACTGTCTTTAAAGACCTACAGGTTTTCAGAAATCATGTTTTTGGACATAAACTGTGTGTCCTTGGTTTCACACTATTTGTGCACTCATGAATATGAAGTAATTCATCAACTGTCAGCTATAATATTCTTGTCTGGTTGCAAAAAAGAAAGAAAAGCACATCTAAGACTCTTGTGGCATGTGAAACAAACAAAAAGAAAGAAAATAAGAAGGGAAAAAACAGCCTATCAATGTTTTCAATGAAAAAGTTTTGCTTATATAATTTCCAAAATGTTATTGAACACAATTTTAATTAATGTGGTCAAAGCAATCTGTACTGGGCAGAGGCAACAACAATCCATGCACTTTATAAAGCACGTCATTTATCCATGACATTGCCTTTGCTTATAGACTTGGATCTTTGGAGGTTGATCTTCAAAAACACAGCATAGAAAATGTATATAATCACAACCTCACTGACCGAACTCCTCCAACTTTATAATCAAGTTTAAAGGTAAAGTCTATCTTTGCGAAATCATCATAAAACTGACCCATCATTGGTATTAATGTGTCCTTAATGCAAAAGGAATAGTTTTTATTGTATGGCAACTTTATAGAAAAAGGAAAGAAATCAGACCTCCTTATCTTTGGTTCGAATTTGTATGTGCAGAATCCCTGCTCTGTTCTTGGTTATCATAATTTCATTGACTCTGACCAGCACCTACATGACTCCAGCTCCTGTTCTCCGGCAGCTTTTTGGCCAATATGTACAGATCAGTTCTTGGAAAGCAACCTGCCTCCCAAGCCACTGGTAGTTATGGAAACCTGACCTACATCTGCACCTTGGTCTAGGTCTCAATTCACTTAGCCCGAGACATCAGCAGTTATCTGACTGACAGTTGCAGATATCTCAAACCTAATATTGTCAATGTACAAAGTTATCAATCCCACCTGTATTACAAATGTCATTTAGTTGATTCCTACTATATATTCAGAATCTCCAACTAATTGCATAGAGCAATACATATATCTCACAATTATGATAAAATTTTTAGTTTACTTCTTATCAATGAAATTATATTTTTTAATGGTTATTCTTATGATTAAATTAAAACACACCTAACATTAGGCTTAGAATAACAGTTAGAAGACCTATTCAATAAAAGGAAATTTATGACATATGATATGCAAAATATCTGAATTATAAAACATAGATGCCCCATTGAATTTGTGTTCTTAGTGCAGGCATCTTGTATTTTAAATTAATTACCTTTCAATTCTTTGCATTATATTAAGTCAGCTCCTTGAAGACAGAGAGTGTACCATACCCTTCTTATTCTTCCCCTTAACACTTAACACGTGTCTGCTCAGAGTGAGCACTGAATAGTATCTTGCATGTGGTGTGCTTTGTAGTCACAGTATCTGATTATAACAATCAGCTGGGAAAGCAAGGTATTATGATATTTTTAGAGACTCCGTGTGAGAAGTTAAGTGATTGCTTACAGAAACATAACTATGTGAGGTGAATCCAGGATTCAAAGAAAGGTCTATGTATATCTCAGAGACTGACAAACCATACATGCCCCGCTAGAACTTCTTACCCTCAAAGAATCTGAATCAATTAGAATGAGACCAGAATATGAAAAAAGAAAAAAAAATCTAAGTCCCAATTTCAAATACTGAATTTTCTTTTATTATCAATTTTTCAAGACTATAGATGGCATTTACTCCATCCCCATGTATCTGAGTTATGAGTTAAAATTAACTAAACTCTTAAAAAACCATCAATCCCATTTCTATCAATTAATCAGTATAGCAGAGATGATAGTTATACTAAAATTTCCTAAACTGCTAAGTTAAAATACTTTTTAAAATTCACAAAGCACCTCCTATGTGTACTTTTAGCATTCTTTAAAGTCCTGTCATAATATAAATGTGTTAGGGGATGCATTGGAAAGCAATTAAAATTATCATGTATTCAGTTTGAGAATTTTGCTGTTCACACTACTTCAAAGATTAAGTCTGTGTTCTCTGTGTTACATTTACAGTTAGGAGTTGCAATAGCGTGTGGCCTTTCATGTGTGCAGGTTAAGAACAGTATCTCTAGACATCAGAACTTTCATTCTCTTCCCAAAACGCAAGCTTAAGTTGTTTTCTTTTCTTAAAGCTTTGACACTCATTATATCATGAATCTCCATGTGTACAAACAGAATTTTTCACAAACAGAATTTTTCAGAGGAAAATGCCATTAACTATGCCATTCCCAGTGCCCAGTGAACAATTCTGCCATTTTTTCCCTAAACAACAGATGCACATGATGTTATTTTTCTGCCATGGGTTGTTCACCACAAACTTATAATTATCTGCAGGTTATCAGATGTGATCTTGGAGCCAGGTGGCCCTGGAAGAACGTGCACTAGCTAACTGCTTCTGAATTCTCTGCTCACTGCCTCCCTTCCCCTCTGGAAGGTCTCATGGGAGGACACAAACAAAGCTCCTGGCTGCCCAATAAGACCAGCAGCCCAATCTCTAGTGGGAGATCATAAACTGGCCACCTCAGTGTGAATCTGGTTCCCATACGGCTTTTGCATTTGAATTTGCTTGGCCTTAGCTGCAAACTATTGGTTCTACACTCTGGATATTCAGGAAAACCAATCGGAAGTTTTTAGTAAATAATTGCACTGAGACCTATTCCTATTCAGGAAGAGCAATTGGAAGCTTTTAATAAATAATTGTGTCTGAGACCTACTCCTAGACATTCACTTTAATTGATCTAGAATAGGACTTAGGCACCTGAATATGTTTTAAGCTTCATGGGGGATTTTAATGCCATCTAAGGCTGAGAATCATTGTGGTCCATACTTAGAATTTGACATCATCTTCCACAAAGGTTTCTGGCATAAGCAATGAGGCAAGGCTGAAAAATTTAGGGATGAAGAAAGCAGCAGAAGCCTCCCTGGCCAAGACTAATGATGGGTGAATAATCCCACATAGGGCATATGGAAGAATCAAAAGGTGGGTCCAGGCTGTTACTTAGAACCGAGTACATGGAGGCAGCATTTTAAAGGCGATAACAGGCAACAGATCTAGAATTTTGCTGGATCTGACTTACAGAGCCAAGGCAAATATGGGCAAATCTCTACCAAGAGACAGCACCAAGACAGAAAGATCCCAGAGCCCAGGGAAGCTGTACTGAAGGTAGACAACCAGAATTAGGGAAGCAGGAACCAGACAAGGTCCCAAATGGTAAGAAAAAAGACCAAGGCAAAACCATTCCATTAAGCCCAAGAGTTTGAGGTTGCTGTGAGCTGTGATGCCACAGGACTCTACTGAGGGCGACATAGGAAGACTGTCTCAAAAGCAAAGCAAACAAACAAACAAAAAAATGTTCTATTGTGTCCACTGATTCTCAGAATTGGCCTCCAGGTTCAAAGTCTCACTCAGTCTCCCATCTATCTGAATGAAGTTTACAAACAGGTGTAATGCACTTTTCAAGCTCTGAGGATGATAAAATGTGCAAGTACAAAACAACAGAATTATAAAGACATATTTGTAGGCTCAGGAAATTTAGGAGTAGAAATGTATTTTTAAAATACATGAGAAATGCACAGAAGAAAATGGCAAAAAAATGAAGTATAAATTTTTTTTTTCTGTTTTAGAAGTATTTTTTTTTTTTTTATTAAATCATAGCTGTGTACATTAATATGACCTTGGGGCACCATACACTTGGTTCGTAGACCGTTTGACACATTTTCATCATACTAGTTAACATAGCTTTCCTGGCATTTTCTTAGTTATTTTGCTAAGATATTTACATTCCACATTTACTAAGTTTTACATATACCCTTGTAAGATGTACCGCAGGTGTAATCCCATCCATCCTCCTCCCTACCCTTTTCCCCTTCCCCCTATTCTTAGGTTGTAACTGGGTAATAGCTTTCATGTGAAAGTCCTAAATTAGTTTCATAGTAGGGGTGAGTACATTGGGTACTTTTTTCTTCCATTCTTGAGACACTTTACTAACAAGAATATGTTCCAGCTCCACTCATGTAAACATGAAAGAGGTAAAGTCTCCATCTTTCTTTAAGGCTGCATAGTATTGCATGATATACATATAGCACAATTCATTAATCCATTTGTGGATCAATGGGCATTTGGGCTTTTTCCATGACTTAGCAATTGTGAATAGGGCTGCAATAAACATTCTGGTACAAGTATCTTTGTTATGGTGTGATTTTTGGTCTTCTGGGTATATGCCCAGTAGAGGAATTACAGGATTGAATGGCAGGTCCCCCCGGGCAATTGAAGTAGCTTCAAAAATAACTACTGAGACCTGATCAAACTAAAAAGCTTCTGCACAGCCAAGAACACAGTAAGTAAAGCAAGCAAACAGCCCTCAAAATGGGAGAAGATATTTGCAGGTTATGTATCCGACAAAGGTCTAATAACCAGAATCCACAGAGAACTCAAACGCATTAGCAAGAAAAGAACAAGGGATCCCATTCCAAGCTGGGCAAGGGACTTGAAGAGAAACTTCTCTGAAGAAGACAGGCGCGCAGCCTTCAGACATATGAAAAAATGCTCATCATCTTTAATCATCAGAGAAATGCAAATCAAGTTGATATCTTTTTATGAACATAAATGGTTAATTTAAATGTAATGCTTTTTTATGTGTATAATGCGAATTTCAGACCTGTTTTTCCCTTGATCCACAGTGCTACTTCTGTCA
>CAUYPK010066727.1:0-18573 GCA_963574355.1 Loris lydekkerianus | reverse complement strand
GGTGAGAGAGTTTTAGAGTTCTCTGGGAACTGGATCACAGGGGTCTGGTGACTACTCTGATGTGGCTTGCTCCAGTGATGCGTGTAGTCAGGAGGAGCCACCCAGCCAATAGATCAGTCTGGGAAGGTTGATGCCTCCTTCCCCACCTTGTACCACTGTCACACCCAGTCACTGATAGTCTTGCAGTTGGCTGACCCAGTTGCCTGTAGTGAACCGATACTGCAGGAGTTTGCACCTGCCAGACTCACAAGGAAGTCTGCCAGGCCACTGTGCTCTGCCTCTCTCTAGCAGGAGGAGGTGAGACCTGACAACCTCAGGTGCTTGATGAAGGTTGGGGGGTTTTCACTCAGGTCCAGTCTCGCCCCTGATTAATGTTACTGACAGAACAGAACAGAAAAACTTTGCGGTTCCCCTGCAGAAGAGAAGCTGAATTGAGTTCCAAATCAGCTTGCCCTTGCTCTTGTATTCGGTTAGCTGTTAGTTTTGTCCTGGTGCCTTTCTTTATCTATAGGACAGTCCCCTGAGGGCCAGGTGCGTCTTAGGCTCAGTAAAGTGGACCTCTGGGTCAGCCCTGCCCTGGGAGTTTCCCTGGATAGCAAATGGCTGTTGCCTCAGGCAATTTGTTTACTCACGGTCTCTGGTTGCCCATGGAGACAGGAGGTGTAGCTTCAGAATATCCAGTAGTGAGCCCTATTGCTGCCAAAGGAGGGCTGCTGTTTTATGCCTCATGGAACCGCTGCTCTGGTGCAGCTCCCATCCAGCCAACTGTCCTCTCCCCGCTCTCGCGCCCCAGAGTCTGCACTGACCGGCTGCAGCCCCGGCACTGTCCACACCCCTTGAGCAATTGCCCAAGAGTCTGGACTCCTAGGGGACAGGCCTCCAGATCTTAGATTGAGAGCGGGAGGGGAGCTCTGGGAGCCCAGGTTTGCAGGCAGAGAATACACACAGTTCCAGTTTTATGCCTGGCAGTGCTGTTGCCAAAAGACGGCTGCTGCACCATGCTTCAGGGAACTGCCGCTCTGGTGTGGGTCCCTTTCAGCCGACCGTTCTCTCCTCGCTCCCGCACCCCAGAGCCAGCACTGACCGACTGCAGCCCAGGCACTGTCCATGCCCCCTGACAAATCACTCAAGAGTCTGGACTCCTGGCCTTTGTCATTTTTGAGAGCACAAAATTGACAGTCAAGTTTGGATGACCTCACCAAATTATGCTGACATTGGACTATGGAGTGAGATTTGAACATTGGACTCTTTCTTTTATACCAGGCTGCCTCTTGAGGATAATTGAGGTGAATCTTGATGATAGGTAGGATGGGGGAGGTATCTTAAACTCAAATTCCATCAGGAGCCGTAATTGAGGGAGGTGGGTTGGGTGAAGACTGTACACCTCAGACTGTTACCTCTTGGGACAGGAGCTTCTTAGCCCAGCTTTTTACTCTTCTTCAGAATATTAGCACATAGCAGTCATTTCTGATATTTAGAGAAAGCCAAAATTCATATTTTTATCTATAATAATTTAAAATTTTAGCAGTTAAATCATCACTTTAAAAATTACTGATTAGGTCAACACAGTGAAGAACAAATAAAACCCATATGTTATAGCATGTTAAGGTGGGATTATTTCCATTTTAGCTTTTGCTGTGGCACTGAAGGCCAGGAACAATGCAAAAGGTGATAGTAAAAGCCAGATCCTATGTGCTGAGCCACCCAGACAGGAAAACAAAGGGAGTGCAAAAAAGGTTCTCTGGTATTAGAGGCATCCCTTCCCTGGTGTATATTGAATGAGATATTGAAAAGGAGAATTTCAGGACTTACCTCAAGAGAGAGCTGTCAATGTGCTAGCACCCTAACCATCTAAAGGCCTGAGACTACAGCTGGAGCTGCCTTTGTTTGTCAGCAAGGAAAAAGAAGGCCTGCTGGACTTGACCCCAATAGCAGGGGCTTGTGTTCTCCTGCAGACCCAGTGGACCCTTTGGAAGAAGCCAGGCTGGGTCGGTTCAAAGGAGATCTTGCCTAAGATGACTTCTTGGAAGTGCAGAGCTAGCCTGACAGAGGAGACCTCTGGAGCTAGGGTTGAGAGAGGATGTCCTTAGTGGTCAGGGAGAAGACAGGTGTTACCTCCCTTAGAAACTATAGCAGAGGGCTACAGAGGGAAGGGTTTTAAAAAACCTGTCAGGAGAAGGGGACCCTACCAGAGAACAAGTCAGTATGTGGAAGGAACCAGCATAGGAAACTAGTCGTGTCTGCTATGTGCAACTGTCATCCTTCGGGCTGGGTGAGTGGGAAGAAGAAGGTGCTGACCTGAAGCAGGTGTGAGGAGGGGAGAGTGGAGAGGGTGAGTCTGGAAAATACTTCACTCTGAAAGAATACGGAGTTCTGATTTTTACACCAAATGCTGGACATTTTCACTTCTGACATGAGATTCATCTTGTGACTAAAAGGCACCAGAATATCCGTGGGTGCTGGATTTCATCCAGTGGTGGAAATCGAGAAACCCAGAGGGTGGGCGTGAAGGGACAAGGGGAGAAGACATAAAAGACTCTTTTCTGACTCTCCAGTATGTGTTTGAAACATTTCTACATGTCTGTAAGCCAAAAATGGCTTCCCCATTCACTTTCTCTGGGATAGGGGTCATAGTTGGGCAGAGGAGATGAGCACTAGGTGAAGAAAGTATGATCAATTATGTTAAGTAACAAAAGATGTAAAGCTTTTTGTGTAGTCTGTACTCAGTTTTGTGTTGTTTTTCTTTGTAGAATTCAAATGACCATGTAAACTCTTTACTGCACATTTAGATGTGAACAAAATTAACGGTTTGAATATGTTTCGATATGTAGATGATAATAGGTTACCTTAGTGTAAGAGACAGTCTGGTAAAGACCATTCATCTTTCTTCAAATAATATATGACTCAGTTGAAGATGCAGTTAATGATTTTATATGCTCCTTTAAAACCTATCACAATCAATTTTTAAAAATGTATGTTTCTCAAGGATTTAACAAAGGCACATGGGCATTATCATTCTATGATTACAAACCCCCCAAAATGCTATCATCTGAAATTTGTTCAATGCTGGGGAAATTTATTGCAGAAGATAGTCCAGAAAGAAACCCTGATGGCTGGACATGATAGCTCATGCCTGTAATCCCAGAACTTTGTAAGGCTGAGACAGGAGGATCACTTAAGGCCCAAGACTAACCTGGACAACATAGCAAGATGCCATATCAACAACAACAACAACAAAAAAAAAAAACACGAAAAAAAGGAAAAAAGAAAATGAAAAATTAGCCAGATGTGAGAATGGCCTGCCTGTAGTGACTCAGGAGGCTGAGGTAGGAGGATACCTTGAGCCTTATAAATTCAGCCTTAGTGACAGAGTCAGAGACTGCTAAAGATTTTTTAAAAAATTATATAAAAAGTCCTCATGTTGATTAAAAGTTTATGTCAGTTAAAAGGGTATTTTTGATATGTAAGACAAGGCATGCTTTGGCTAATTGTTAAGATTTCTGTTTTGAGTTCCTGGTAGTGTTTTGTCCTTCAGGGCTCTTGTAGCTGCTGTAATGACTAGAACAAGGTTAGCACAGAGTACTACAGAGTATGAACAAGGTCATACACAATAAAAAAGATGTTATGGGAAAGCCTGCTGGTCCCCTGCCCATTTTTTACCATCCTAATAGAACATATGGGCATTGAACTGCAGTACACCCCATTCTAAGCATGGAAATTGTGTAATTCCCCACACAATTAACTATGTGAGTAACAAAGGCAGCACTAATGACTTTTTGATGTGTGGATATCTTGTCACAAAAATCTTTCTGAGAATCAGAGTTTACTTAAGAACATATTTCAATTGACGAAAAAATTCATTTAGTACAGTTTTGAAATATAACAATAAACAAAACTTTGTGGTTGACAAAGGCATGTGATGGAAAAATTGATGATCCTAAGTTAAACTAATTCATAAAATGAATATTTTGCTCTTTATACAAGGTTGATTTTAAAATCATCTAATTTTATGATGATTCTACAACCTTAAGTCTATGTCAATATGTAATAAATCAGTTAAGATCAGAGTTTTGGGAAATTTGATAGAATCTTGCTGGTACTAAAAATTTTATGTGAGGTATAAGATTTGAAACCAATAAATACAAACAGATCTTTATTCATTATCTATCCAGTCATTCATTCACAAACTTCCTCATTAATTCAGTAAAATTTACTGGGCTCCTACAGTGTGTAGAGCTTGATGCTTGCCTCTTTATTTTATTTTATTTTTTTATTTTAATTTTTTTTTTTGAAACAGAGTCTCACTCTTTTGCCCTGGGTAGAGTGCTATGGAGACATAGTTCACAGCAACCTCAAAATTTGGGGCTTAATCTTCTTGCCTCAGTCTCCAGAGTAGCTGGGACTATAGGCAGCCACCACATACGGCTCACTAATTTTTCCATTTTTAGTAGAGATGGGATCTCACTCTTTCTCAGGCTAGTCTCGAACTCCTGAGCCTCAGTGCTCCACCTCGCATAGTGTTAGGATTACAGATGTGAACCACTGTGCCTGGTTGATGCTTGCCTTTTTTAGATAAAAAGGTGAACATTGTAAACCTCAGAAAGTGGGAACACTTAAAAACTAATGTGGAAGTTAGATATTGATGCAAATAATCACATAAATAATTAGATATGTGTAAAAATAATTTTAGTACTGTCAAGTCTAGTATGAAACAGCAAGAGCAGAATAAACCTAAAGTTTTGTAGATTCAATACCAGAAATTATCCATTTGGACAAAGAATAGTACATATCTAAAGGAATTGTGTCATGGGGAAACCATACTGAAACTGGTAAGACAAAACAGGATATTAGGAAACGAGCATAAGGACCCCCAAACAATAATCAGGAAGTGGAGCTGAGCATCAGGTCATGGTAATAATGATAAAGGTCATGAGAACAGCATCACAGAGAGTTATGGTTAAAGAGACATGGGGTTTAGGGGCTGAGCATGTGCTGACTCTTAAGCAAAGCATCTCAATAGTTGCTGTCTGATGTCTGAATACACAATGCACAGTGAGATAGAAGCCAGGCTGATCCCAGGCAAGTGAAGAGAAAAATGAGAAACAACTTACAAGAGAAAGTGGTATATATCCTGTATCTTAAAGAATTTCATTAAGTGGCAATAAGGAAAATGATAGCCCAGGAGAAAGAGATAGCATGCAAATATGCAAGGTAGTGAAAAAACGTAGGTATTTGGGAAAAATAGCACTTTTTTTTTTTGTTAAATTAGAGCAATGTGAGATACAACATTGCAAAGATAGAAGAGAAATCCTAATAACAGACATACATGCCAGGCATGGTGTCAAACGCACATATTATCAATGTGGAGGTAATAAACTGGGGATTGAGAGGGGTGGTGTACACATTATTGCATTATTTTAAAAACAATAAAATTGAAGCTTACATAAATCAAAAATCTTGCCCAAGGTAATATACTTACCTAGTGAACAGATGTTCTTCAAAGCCTGAACTCTTAACTACCATCCTAGTTCATCTCTTATTGTAAAATATGGATGACCTTGAATGACATAGCTGGCTTCAGGCTCTAAGCAAGCTCTTTGTCATGGAATTCACGAAACTTTCTGTCTGATATGTAATTGTTTTTATTATATCTTATGCATTGCTGCTCTAATTTCTTTATATATTATGTTTTAAATGGTAACAAAGTTTACCTTATGTTTCTCTGTTGCTGGGCAAATGTATTGTTTCTTATTCAAGGATTGAATAGATAACACTAGGAAATTTATCTCCCATATTTCATATTTTTCCTTGGGACAGAATTCCTGAAGTAGGCTTGCTGGATCAAATATAGATTTCAAGTGATGAACTTTCCCATCACAGCCTCCTGATTTCCAGCCCACTCTCTCTATCACCTCAGCTCCAGCAGGGGACCTTGACGCTGTGTCTTTCTCACACCTCTCCGTTCCTCTGTGTGCTCATATTGCCCCAGCAAACCGAAACGCCATTCCTCATTTGCATGCTCGTTAAACTCCCTTGTCCATCTTATGTATACCCTCTGAGAAATCTACTCCTGGTTAGATCCCACTTGCTTATCGCTTTGTGCTTGCATTCGTGTAGCTGACTGTGGCTAAAGGAACACATACTGCTATACTCACTACACTCAGCTTTAACCTTTACTCTTACCTCAGCATTACCATGAATGGCAGGTGCACCCTCATTATTGTTCACAAACCCACTGCATTCCCTATAACCATGAATGATTTCTCTAAGCATTCTCGTGTCTCCTTAAATCTCAGATGCCCCCTTTTCTCTTTCTTAGCACTTCATTGAGTACAGAATTATTTAAATAAATTAATTAAATAAATTAATAACATTTATACATTAAAATATCTGAGTTATATTACCAAATTGTGTATTACATAATTTCTGTGGGTTCCAGTTTCACTGCACATTTACAAGTGTTGGATATTACTTTTAGTTTTTAAAATACAATGTAATGTTTTTGATTACCAAGACATCCTACCTCTCATATATTTATATGAGATATAATTATAATTTTCAAAGACTGTTGATTTTGCCTAAGTAGTAGACAGTTGTGGATTTATTGTTTTAATAATAGTATGATGTTAATATATAGACTAGCATAGCACAATACCTAAATGGACACAGAGCATAATAAAACACATTTTGGACTGTCTAATTTGCCCAATGAGGTAGATGTATGAACTTTTATTGTATTGTTTCCTTTTTTATCTGTTGCCTCTTAGATATCATTACCTGCTTTATCTGGGATGAGCTATTTGCTTTTCCCTTAAGTAAGTACAGTTGAAAAGTCACAGCTGTAAGGAGTCCATTATAGTCTCTGGTGAATTAAATTTTGACATAGAGAAAGATGAAAACATACTCTATCATAACTAAGGCACACTGGTTCATCACATTTTGATTAATTAATTAATTTATTCATTTATTTATTTTTTAGTGGTAAGATAGGATTTTATTAGACAGAAAGGACTACAGAAGGAGTAAAAAATACCAGAGCTTCTGGCAAAGGGGAAGACCCAAGTCGGAAGTCTTCCACATGGGTCCTTTGTCTAGGAGTACATATTACATTTTGGCCAGGACTTGGTAGGTGGAAAAACACCTTTACAAACTTATGAGTGTATTAATACATGAATGAAGGCAGTCTCTCCCCTGGGGCAAAGTTATTATGTCTTTGCATTTTTTGTCTCAGGGATAGGATTAGGGTATGTGTTTGCTACTCAAGGTGGAACCACTCAAAATGTTTTAGGCTGCTTTGTTCATGAGCTTGCTAGAGCCCAGAGGCTGTGGCCTGGAAAGGCCAGCCTAGAGAAGTGGATCTGATTTCTGAGCTCACCTGGGCCTAGAATTGGAGTGGGGGGTTCCTGTCCAGCCCTGAGTGGGGGAATCCTGTATCAATCCTCCCCCTCCTAATAGAAGCTCTAACTGCTGTTAGGGAGAAAGGGGGCTCTGACCATTCCAAATTGCTTCCTGCTGAATATGGACAGTGAGAAAGTGGGGGCAGTTAAAGGTTCCTCAGAGGAGGGTGATTCAAGGTTCACAGTAAATGGAAATCCTATAGCTTGGGGCAAAATGTTAGGGTATTTTCTTCATGAAATTGCTCAGGCTTAGGAAACTGGAGTCCCTTGTCCAGTCTTGAATGGAGGAACCCTGTATCAACAGAAGGGGCCAGTTAGGGTTTCTCCATAGGTGGAGTGATTCAGGGGTCTGCAACAGAATCAGGTCTTGAACTGGAACACTTTTTACTGCTTGTGGCCTGATGACACCATCTATGGAAGACATAAATCTGATTAGCACATCATCTGACAGCCAAGTTTGCCTTTGGACTTTAAAAGTTCAGTAAGGTCATGAGAAGTATAAATAATTGGGTCTCTTTCCATAGTTAGCTTAGTTGCTGCTGGGGTTAAGAGGACTACAGCTGCTAAAACTCATAGACAGTGTGGCTATCCTTTGGTAATGGTGTCAATTTTTTTTTTTACTAAGATAAGCTACAGGTTGTAAAACTGGACCCTGGTGTTGGGTCAAGACTCCTTGGGCAATTCTAGTCTGCTCTGTAACATACAGACTAAATTGTTGTCTGGTAGGAACACTTAAAGCTGGGGCCTATAAAAGAGCATTTTTCATCTGTTGGAAAGCCTTATCTGCCTCTGGTTCCCATTTTAGAGTGACCAGGCACTCTTTTTGAGTATTTTTAATTAAAAAATAGAGTGATCTAGCTATTTCACTATATCCAGAAATCCAGAGTCTGCAAAAGCCTGCAATTCCTAAGAAGCCTCAAAACTGTCTGAGAGTTTAAGGTTTAGGGTGAGCCAATATTTGTTCTATTCTTTCTTTGCCCAAGGCTCTCTTCCCCTGTGAAAGTTGGAGATCTAAATAGTGCACTTCAGGCATACATAATTGGGCTTTAGTCTTAGAAACTTTGTATCCACAATCAGCTGAGAGTTTAATAAAGCTTGGGGCATTCCTCTGCATCTGGTGATCCCAAAAAGAATGTCATTTACATACTGAATAAGTGTCACTGTAGGATATAGGAAATGACTCAAGTCTTGGGCTAAGGAGACTGTCCTTAAGTCCCTGAGGTAATTTGGACAGTTGAGCATATCTTGCTCTTCCCATCTATCCCTCAGCAGCCCACACTTCTGGGTTAATTTCTGTCTCTAATAAGGGAAGGCACAGTACAGGTTCTTGTCCCATATTCATATAAATGGTTGTTCTAACTTTAGTTAGTATGTCCTTCCCCCAAAGAGGAAAAAGACTTTCAAACATGATTAAGAAGGTGTGAGAGAACAGCCAGTTCCCCCAATTGAGAGAAGAATTTGGTAACCGGCTTTCCAGAGTCCCCTGTATAGTTACAGATTTGGGGGATGGAAGACCAGATGAGAGAGGAGGACAGAAAAGGTTGCTCAAGTGTCAAGAAATTCTGTCTCCTGGCTCTCCATTATGAGGCAGACCTGGGGGTCTTGAAGGGCGATGATACAAGCTGGAGCCATGAGAAACTGCCCTAGTCACCCTCAGTCCAGTCTAGGGGGTGATGGATTCATTGTCCCAGGAGGCCTTCACCTCTAGGGACAGGCTGCCCTCCAGTTATCACCATTGCATTCTGAACAGGGACCCAGTGGCTTGCCCAACAGGTGGTGGTGCCACGGGCAATCTGTCTTAAAGTGGCCAGTCTGACCACAACGGAAGCACTTGTTCTTAGCTCCTCTGGCTTCCCTCTGCCCTTGAATGGTACCCATTTGTTGGATTGCCATTATTAGAGCTGTCATTATTTTTAAATCCCATCTTTTTCTCTGATCTCAATTATAAAAGACCACTGTGACTGTTTTAAGAACATTCTCTAGGTTATGATCCAGGTCTAGGGCCAATTTTTGGAGGTTTTTTTTTTTTTTTTTTTTTTTTTTTTTGAATGTCTGGTACTGCCTGAATGATAAATTTATCTTTTAAAATAATTTGACCCTCTAAGGAGTCAGATGTCAACTGAGTGTATTTTCTCATCACCTCCATAAGCTCCTCAAGAGAGGATGAGGGACTTTCATTTTGCTCCTGGTAAATAGTAGAAAATTTAGAATAATTCCTAGGCTTTTTCTTGGATTGACAAACCTTCCAGGATTGACAAACCTTCTCAGGGTCCCATTCAGGATCCTCAACTGCCTGTCTTCCCATAGTGTATCTATCCCTTTCCTCAGAGGACATACTGCTATCAGTATTGGACATGAACCACAAATCACCCCACTTCTTAGCCTCATCTGAGACTTCATTTTTCTCATTCAATGTTAAAGTTTGATCTAGTAGTATATCTCTCCTAACCCTTGGAGGATATACCTATCTGGGTTATCAGAAAACTTTCCTAAATCAACCTTTATTTGTTTTAAACCTGCCAAAGAAAATGGAGTGAATATTCACATGTTTCCCCTTTCACCACCTGCAGTCTCAACTAAGGGCACAAAGAAGAATACAGTTGCTTTCTAGAGGTCCCAATAGGACCAGAAGAAACTCTTGGAACAGACTCCTTCTTGAGGTTTTCTAAATGCATGGAGGAAGTGTGGGAGAAGTAGATGGTGGGCTTGAACTAGGTGGTGACAGCTTCTCTGTCAGGAATCGCTGGCCATTTGGGGGAGTTCCTACAGCCAGGAGAATTGAAATGTATCTGACTTTTTTGTGTAGTTGGGGTTTGTCTCTGAGAAAAAAGAAAGCTTACACATAGGTAATTCAGACCATTTCCCTCTTATTTACCATAATTTAGAGTACCCTCTGGTGGTTATTGCTCACCACTGGAGAGTCAAGTTGATACTAAGGCCAGGCCTGTGTGCAGAAGAAGACAATACAGTCTTTTCTCAGTGTCTGGCAATCAAGCATGTCCCAACACAGCCCAGTGGGGTGTTTTGGCAGCCCAGGCTGAAAAATCTGGTATCCAAAGCCATAGTGGTCTCACCTGATGAAAAGTTCTCTTAGCGAGAGAACGTTACCATGTTCTCTTAGAGAGAGAACGTTACGTATTTATGGGAAAGAACAAATGCCCAACATTTTAATCAATCCCACCCTCTGTGTTCTTGCATTGTCAAAGCATCCACTGACCAACCCAGGAAGTCTTCCAGCCAAACAAAAAGAAGCATCCTTCCAATGCTTGGGGAAGAATTCTCCGTCCCCAGCCCCTGTGCTTGTCTGGATTTAGCCACAATTACCAGTGTAGCCCTTTGTACATGTGGGCTCTCCTGTGCATGTTACTTGCTGGCAGCATAGCCTGAGAAATCAGGTATCCGGGAGCCTGATCCCACCTGCCGCAAGATCTGCCCCTTTCAGTTTCTGCCATTAAGTATATAGCTGTCAATCAAAGTAGGGATGAATTCCACCCTGGAGAAAATGGCTACAGGTGCTCAGACATATAACCTTTTATAATTTTTACAAGCTTTTTCTAAATTCCTAGTAACAAGGGAAATAGGCTTTTTATCATGGGGAGGTCTGAAATGCTATGTTTTCCACCCTCCTTTCTTTCCCCAAAGTTAGCAAGGCAATAGTAATTAAACTCAGTAAAAAAACAAGGTGTAAAATTTTTGCATTAGAATTAGTTACAAATAGCTGGTCTTAAGAAAACCTGGGATGCCTTTGAACCTTACCATTTACACTATTACATAAAAAATTCCAATACCACGCAGCTTTTTTTTTTCTTTTCACTAATAGAACCTTTCCATTTACACTAATACAGAAAAAAATCAAATACCCAGCATCATTTTCTTTGCCTTTCTTCATTTTTAAATGTTTTCTTTCTTTCCTTTTTTTTTTTTTTTTTTTTTCTTTCTTTTAAAGAAGAGACTGAACTGTAGCCTAGGGTTTAGGACAATTCTTGCCTCGGGGTGGAGGGCAGTTAGCCCAGGGCTTCCCTTTATAGGCTCCTGTGTGCCCAGAGAAGCCATGTTGGGGAGTCATTTTGTCCTTTGTTTGGAGCCAACTTCTTGGTCCCTAACCATTAAAATAGTTCAGCTTTTTTCTCAAACATGGAGAAAAGCCAATTGAATTTAATTTTTCAGTGAAAGGAAATGAAAAGGACCTTTTTGAAACATGCTATAATGTCTGAAAAATACCAGAAAGAGGCAGTACAAACTTGACTACATATATAAAGCAAACATTTACCAACACTAAAACAAAGCATGCAAACTACCAGGGGAAAGAGGGAGAGCAGTGGGGGTCTGTAGAGATAAGTAGAAGCTTGGGACCCAGGAAGACATGAATGGATAGTAAAAGAGCTGGGAAAGCATGTTTTTCAGAAGGCCTTCCAGTGCCATGGGGTTAGAACCGTTGCTGGGGACCCCAGGCTCTGGGTGCTACTTCTGTTTGCTTGGCTTTCAAGCCTTGTAATATTCCCTTTGGCTCCTTTCTTTTGGAGCAAAGGGGAATTAGAAAGTTCATTCCTCAAAAGCCTCTTGCAGATGACCTGGAAGTCGACAGCCACACTATGCACCTTTAGGGACTGATGGGTATCCAAGTTATTAGTCTTCATTATTATGATAATAGAGAAAACCAGGATAGAGATTGGTGGTCCCATTGCTTACCACAGATCTTCAATCCTGGACAAAGGCCCCAAAATATGTTACTGGAATTTCTTCTTCAGTAGGTCCTTGGTCTTGGGGATTTGAAGAATGAACCCATGGACCACCGATCAATGTTAAGATAGGATTCTTATCAGACAGAAAGCCTGTAAAGTTAAGACAATTCTTAGTAATAAAAACAAAGCCAGGGCATCAGCCTCCCAGACTTTTTGGCTGTACTATAAGGTCATAGTGATCAAAACAGCATGGCATTGGCACAAAAATGGAGACATAAACACCTGGAACCGAATAGAAAACCATGAGATAAAGCTAACATCTTACAGCCACCTAATCTTTGATAAACCAAACAAGAACATTGGGGGAAAGGATCCCTATTCAGTAAATGTTGCTGGGAGAACTGGATAACCACACGTAAAAGACTGAAACTGGACCTGCACCTTTCACCACACTAAAATCAGTTCAAGATGAATAAAAGATCTAAATCTAAGACATGAGACACTAAAAATCCTTGAAGAAAGTGGGGGAAAACACTTGAAGGTATTGACATGGAAAAGACTTTAGAAAGACTTCAGTGGCGATTGCAATAGCAACGAAAATGAACAAATGGGACTTAATTAAACCGAATAGCTTCTGTACAGCTCAGGAGACAACAACCAAAGCAAATAGACAGTCATCAGAATGGAAAAGTGTATTTGCATATTCTGAATCATACAAAAGATTGATAACTAGGATCTACAGAGAACTCAAGCAACATAAAAAGAGCCAATAATTTCTTATATCAATGGGTAAAAGAGATGAATAGAACCTTCTCTAAAGAAGACAGACAAATGGATAACAAACATGAAAAAATACTCATTGTCCCTAATTATCAGAGAAATGCAAATCAAACCCACCCTGAGATATTACCTAACCCCAGTGAGAATGGCCCACATCACAAAGTCTCAAGGCTACAGTTGCTGGCATTGACGTGGAGAGAAGGGAACACTTTTACACTGCTGGTGGGACTGTAAACTAATACAACCTTTTCGAAGGGAAGTATTGAGAATCCTCAAAGAACTCAAACTAGATCTCCTCCTGTTTGATCCTGCAATCTCAGTATGGGTATCTACCCAGAAGTAAAAAATCCTTTTACCATAAGGACATTTGCAATAGACTGTTTTTTGCAGTTCAATTTACAATCACCAAAATGTGAAAACAAACTAAATGCCCACCAATCCAGTAATGGATTAACAAGCTGTGGTATATGTATATCATGGAATGTTATTTAGCCACTAAAAAAGATGGAAACTATACATCTTTTGTACTAACTTGGAAGGTGGTGGAACACATTCTTCTTAGTAAAGCATCACAAGAATGGAGAAGCAAAAATCTAATGTACTCAATTTTGATATGAGGACAATTGATGACCTAGTACATGGTGGGGGTAGGGGAATGGGGGAGTGGAGAGAGGAAAGGAGGGAAGAGGGTGGGAGTCATGGTGTTTGGTATACCTCTTGCAGGAGGAACACATTTATAAGAAGGACTTTGCTTGACAAATGCAATTAATGTAACCTGGATCTTTGTACCCTCAATGAGTCCCCCAAAATAATAGCCAAGTCATGGAAGAAGCCCAAGTGCTCATCAACCCATGAATGGATTAATAAATTGTGGTATATGTATACCATGGAATATTATGCAGCAGTAAAAAAATAGAGACTTTACCTCCTTTATGTTTACATGGATGGAGCTGGAAAATATTCTTCTTAGTAAAGTGTCTCAGGAATGGAAAAAAAAGTATCCAATGTATTCAGTACTACTGTGAAACCAATTTATAATAACTCACATTTGCATATGAAAAATGAAACACAACTTTAGTCTATGATGGAGGGAAGGAGGGCGAGGGATGGAGAAGGGGTGGGAGGGATAGTAGGGGATAGTATGGGGACCACAACTATGGAGCACATTGCAATTACAAGTTGGTTCTGTCATGTGTAGAACACAATGTCCTAATGCTATAATTGAGTAAATGAGATGAAAGCTATGCTGATTAGTATAATGTAAGCACTCCAATTTGTACAAATAATCAACACACTGAAATGGGCATAGATGTATTTATGATGATATTATGATGTATGTACAAAAGACTTAATAAAAAAATAAATAAATCACAGTAGAAAAAATAAAATAAAATAAAAAGAAAAAAAAAAAAAACCAAAGGAATACAGAAGGAGTAAAAAGTACCAGAGCTTCTAGCAAAGGGAAAAACCCAAGTCGGAAGTCTTCCCAATCATCGTATTTTAATATTGACAGATTAAAAATGGTGTTGTACACCTTAGTTATAACTTCCTAATTTATTAAAACATATATATGTGATAATTTTTAAGACTTATGCTTTTGAGAATAAATTTGCAGATTTCTGCTTGTAAGAAATTTTCAGTCAAAAAAAAATCAGGTCTAATAACAACTATGAAACTACATGTATTACATAAATCCAAAATTATGTGTGTCCTATACAACTTATTTTTTTTTTTTGGTTCAATATTATAGCACTAGGATAATATTTCTTATGTTAAAAGAAAACTACAGGGAGTAGCATATTCAGATCTTGACACATGAATTGAATAATTATTTGATTTTTTTAAACAATAATTTAATGAACCCTTGTTGATCATATTGTGGGCGAGTTTTTCTGCTGCAGAATATTATATATTATAAACTTCCTTAGGAAGTCAGTTCCAAATAGAAGTTTTTGCTTTAATAATGATGATTTTAAAAAGCTTTATTAAGACATAATTTTCATATGACAAAATTTGTCCATTTTAAATATACAGTTCAACAAACTTTCAGTAAATTTATGGAGTTATGCAACCCTCACTATGTTCCTATTCTAAAACATTTCTATCACCTCCAAAAATTCTATTTTTTCAGTTTGTAGTCATGGCCCACTCCTACCCACTCTCTCCGCAAACCCCAGGAAAATGATCTTTCATGTAATATGTAGTCTTTATATTTTTGCAGTAAATATACAAATTTTGTTCTTCATATATGAATAGTATTGATATTTTTGCATATGAATATCCCTTTGACTTGACAAAATTTGTTGAAAAAAGGAACCATTTTCCACTAGTACCTGTGTTAAAAATCAAGTGGTCAAAAATGTAATGTTTTATTTCTGGTCTTTAAATTTTGTTCTATTTATCTATGTCAATTTATACTGATACCAACTGTCATGATTATTATAGCTTCATAGCAAGTTTGAAATGACATAGTATAAATTTTTCAACTCTGTTCTTCTTTTAAAAAATTGTTTTGTTTAGTCTTAATCTTTTCTAATTCCCTGCTACAAAAAAGCCTGGTAGGATTTTGATAGGAATATAATTGTTTCTATAGATCTATTCCGGGGCATTCCCATGTTAAACAATTATCGAGTTTTCAGCCCATAAATATGACATGCCCATTTATTTTTATCTTCTTTTATTTCTGTTAGTGATATTTTAGCATTGTCAGTGTACAAATTGTGAGTGTACAAGTCTTACATGTCTTTTGTTCAGCTAAGTATTTTGTTCTTTCAGATGAAATTTGAATAAAATTTGTTTTCTTATTTTCATGACTGAAATTCTAGTTGCCATTATATAGACATACAAATTGAATTTTTGATCATGAATCTACAAACTTGCTGAACTCATTTGTTAACTTCTAGAAGCTTTCTCTTTTATAGATTCTTTAGATTTGTATACCTATAGAATCATGTGGTCTGTAAGTAAAGGTAGTTTTACCTCTTTCTTTCTGATTTGTATGCCTGTCATTGCTCTTAATTGTCTTATTGCACTGGATAAATCCTCCAGTTTGGTGATGAATTAGGAGTGATGCAGGCAGATGACCTTGCCTTAGTTCTACCTTCAGTGAGGAATGTCTATTCAAATCTGTGCCCATTTTTAAAATGAGTTAACTTCTTATTTTGAGTTTTAAGAGTTCCTCCCAGTCTTTCTTAGATGGCCTTTAAGTTGATGTTGTTTCTTTCTATCCTTTGTTGAACTTTTTAATCATGATTATGTATGTATTAGATTTTGTTAAATGCTTTCCCTGCATCTGTTGGATGATAATACATTTTTTGTGTGTTTTATTCTACCCATGTGGTATATTATAATAATTAATTTTCATATCTTAAGCCAATCTTGCAGTCTTAGGATAAACTCCGCTTGGTTATATTGTTTAATTTGTTTTTTTACCATTATGTCAATGTTTTTGTGTGTATGTTCATGAGACATATTGTTTTGTATTTTTCTTTTTTTGTGACGTCTTTGACTGAGTTTGACTTTACAAATGAGTTGGGAAGTGTTTCCCTGTGTTTATTTGAAGAAGGGTTGTGGCTCAGTGAGTAGGGCGCCGGCCCCATATACTGAGGGTGGTGGGTTCAAACCCAGCCCCGGCTGAACTGCAACCAAAAAATAGCCGGGCGTTGTGGCGGGTGCCTATAGTCCCGGCTGCACGGGAGGCTTAGGCAAGAGAATCGCGGAAGCCCAAGAGCCAGAGGTTGCTGTGAGTCCTGTGACATCATGGCACTCTACCGAGGGCAGTAAAGTGAGACTGTCTCTACAAAAAAAAAAAAAAAAAAAAAAAAAATACAGTGTTCACTAGGGAAGACATTTGGTCCTGAATTTTCCTTTGTGGAAAGATTTTAAATTACTAATTCAATATCTTTACTTGTTACAGATATATTCAGATTTTCTGTGTTTTTATTAATCCATCACAGTGATTTGTGTCTTTCTATGAATTTTTCTATTTCATCTAAGTTGTCCAAATTTTTGTCACAGAGTTTCCGAAATATTCCCTTCTAGTTCTCTTAATTTTTGAAGGGTTGGTAGTGACATCTACTCTTTCATTTCTGATTTTGGCAATTTGTGTTTTTTCCTCAGTTAGCCTTGCTAAAGATATAATAATTTTATTGATTTTTTTTCAATGAACCAACTTTTAATTTTGTTGATTGTTTTCTCTATTGTTTTATATCACCATATAGTTGATATCTAGGTCTTTGATTTTTCCTTCCTTCTGCTTGCTTAGGATTTAATTTGTTTTTCCTTTTCCAGGCTCTTAAAGTAGAAGCTTTGATTATTTGAAACCTTTTTTTTTTTTTTTTGCAGTTTTTGGCCAGGGCTGGGTTTGAACCTCCTACCTCTAGTATATGGGGCCGGCATCCTACTCCTTTGAGCCACAGGCACCCCCCCCCCCTTTTTTTTTTTTTCTAATATAGACATTAGAAGCTATATATTTTCTTTTAAACATTGCTTTAGGTGTTTCTCATACATTGATGTGTTTTTATTTTTGTGAGTTTAAAATGTATTCTAATTTCCATTTTCACCTATCTATGGGTTATTTAAAATGGATTGTTTTCTGTATATTGGTGAATTCCCTAAGATTCTAATTTAATATCGTGGTGGTTGGAGACAGTACTTGAATGATTTCAATCCTTTTAAATTTATTGAGACTTATTTTTCAATCTAGTATATAGTGTATGTGCACTCGAAAAGATTGTGTATTCTGTTGTTGGGTGGAGTATTCTCTAAACATCAGGTCTAGTTGATTGATCATGTTATTTAATAAGTCTTCTTGGTCTTTGTATATTTTCTATCAAATATTCCAAGGGGAGTATTAAAATGTACAACTATAATTGTTTAATTGCCTACTCCCTTGAAGTCTGTCAATTTTGCTCCAGGCATGTGGGATTCCTCTCTTTAAGTATACATTTATAATTGTTAGGTCTGCCCGATATATTGGCTCTTTTACTATTATTTATGATCTTTTTTGTCTCTAGTTCCATTTCTTGTCTCAAAATTTATTTTGTGTGATGTTAACATAGCCACTTTGTTCCTTTATGATTGTATGGCATAGCCTTTTCCATCCTTTAAATTTTCATCTATGTATGTCTTTGTATCTAAAGTGTGTCTCTATAGATAGCATATGTTGGATCTTGCCCTTTTTCTGTCTAATAATCTGCTTTTGGATTATAGTGCTTTGTCCAATTATATTTCATAGAATTATTGATATGGTTGGATTTATTTCTGTCATTTTGCTATTTCTTTTCTGTATGTCACATGCTTTCTGCCTTCTGTGTTCTGCTCCAAATCAAGTCAGCCACAAGCAATAAAACTCCTGGTTTTCAAGGCCAGCCCTGCTATAGTAAAATTTTTATGTTGAACCATTTCACAGACTCCCATAGTTAATCGTTTAGAATTTTGGTGAATGCCCTATATGCTTCTCAATTTGTTTTTGCCTGTGGTTGATTTCTAGGGCCCTGAATTATTGTTATCACAGTTTGATCAGTTGTATAGCTATTATTATTATTATTATTTTTTTGGTGGAGAGTATTTGTGATATTTTCACTTTTTGTTTTTACAATTTTTTTTTTTTTTTTTTTTTTTTTTTTTTTTTTTTTTGGAAACAAAATAAATTTTTTTGCTTGGATATGGTGGAGTGGTTTAAAAAAAGAACAAAACAACCAAAAAAAACCCTT
>CAUYPK010066725.1:0-10540 GCA_963574355.1 Loris lydekkerianus | reverse complement strand
CCTCCTGTGTCCTCCCAGCCTCCACACTAGCCCATTGATCTGGCCAGGGACTCTGGTAGCTATGTGCCCTCTGGAGCCCTCCTTCCCTCTGCACAGAACCCTTCTCCTGGCCAGAGACTGCTGGAGCCTTGGGCTCTCTGTGCCAAAGTCACTGGGCTCCAGGCACTCCCAGAACTGTGCGCACCACCCCCAGCCCTGTTGCTGGATCCAGGTGTGTCACACACCGGAGCTGCTTCCACAACCAGAACTCCCTAGCTAGAGCAGCTCCAGAGGAACCACACAGGGTCACTCCCTACAAAGATGCAGCAACAATAGAGTGATCCTGCTGGGGTCTAATCTTAAAGAGACACCTCCCCAACTCTGAGGACAGCCAGAGACAATGGTGAAAAACAATCATGAGGCGAAATCAACAGAAAAACTCTGGCAATATGAATAATCAGAGTAGATCAACTCCCCCAAGGATCAATAGGGCAGAAACAACATAAGACCCCATGCACAAACAAATAGCTGAGATGTCAGAAATTGATTCAGGATCTGGATACCAAACAAGATCAAATTAGAATTCCAAAAGTTATCTCAAGAATTTAATGGATTCAAAGAGCAAATGACCAAAGATTTTGACACATTGAGACAAGAAGTTGCATCCCTCAAAGATCTTAGAAACACAGTAGAATCCCTCAGTAACAGAATGGAACAAGCAGAAGAAAGGATTTCTGACATTGAAGACAAAGGTTTCAAATGCTCCCAAACCCTCAAAGAAGAAGAGAAATGGAGAGCAAAAACAGACCACTCTCTAAGAGAGCTCTGGGATAATTTGAAGAAAACCAATATTCGTCTTATAGGAATCCCCGAAAGTGACAAAGTGGCTTCACAAGGCACAGAGTCTCTTCTCCATGAGATTATGAAGGAGAATTTTCCAGACATGCCAAGAGATTCCGAAATTCAGATAGCAGACAGTTTCAGAACTCCAGCACTACTCAACCCGAATAAGACATCCCCCAGACACATCATAATCAATTTCACTAAAGTCAATATGAACTAGAAAATTCTGAAAGCTGCCAGACAAAAGAAAACCATTACCTACACGGGGAAGAATATTAGAATAACTGCAGATCTCTCTGCTGAAATCTTTCAAGCTAGAAGAAGATGGTCATCGACTTTTAATCTCCTAAAACAAAATACCTTTCAACCCAGGATCCTGTACCCAGCTAAACTGAGTTTCATTTATGACAGAGAAATTAAATACTTCAACAACATTCACATGTTGAAGAAATTCGCCACAAATAAACCAGCTCTCCAGGACATTCTTAGACCTATCCTCCATAAAGACCAACATAATTCTCCACCACAAAAGTAAACCCACCCCAAAAATTTTTGATCAAATTCCAACTTCCACAGTCGCAAAAGGATTAAAAATGTCCACCAGACTCTCGGAAGGCTTATCAATATTCTCAATTAATGTGAATGGTTTAAATTGTCCTCTAAAGAGACACAGGTTGGCTGATTAGATATTGAGAGGATCATATGGTCTTTGTTTTTGCTTCTATTGATACAGTGAATAACGTTTATGGACTTGCGTATGTCAAACCAGTCTTGCATCCCTGGGATGAAACCTACTTGATCATGATGTATGACTTTTTTAATGATAAGCTGTAATCTATTGGCTAGGATTTTGTTGAGAATTTTTGCATCTATATTCATTAGTGAAATTGGTCTGAAATTCTCCTTTGTAGTTGGGTCTTTTCCCAGTTTTGCTATCATGGTGATGTTTGCTTCATAGAATGTGTTGGGGAAGATTCCTTCCTCCTCAATTTTTTGAAATAATTTCTGGAGTACAGGAATAAGTTCTTCTTTGAAGGTCTGATAGAATTCTGATGTGAAGCCATACAGATCAGGGCATTTTTGTGTTGGAAGATATTCTATTGTTTCTTTGATCTCAGTGCTTGAAATTGGTCTGTTCAGGAGCTTTATTTCTTCTGGCTAAGACTAGGGACAGGGTGCGATTCCAAATATTGATCCGTTTCCTTCACATTGTCAAATTTCTGGGCATAGAGTTTCTGGTAGTATTCAGAGATGATCTCATGTATCTCTGTGGCATCAGTGGTTTTTTCCCCTTTATCATTTCTAATTGAGGTTACTAGAGATTTTACTTTTCTATTTCTAGTTATTCTGTCCAAAGTTTTATCTACTTTATTTATTTTTTCAAAAAACCAACTCTTTGTTTCATTAATTTTCTGAATGATTCTTTTGTTTTCAATTTCATTGATCTCTGATTTAATTTTGAATATTTCTTTTCTTCTCCTGGGTTTATGCTTAGATTGTTCTTTTTCTAATTCCATGAGATGAATTGTGAGTTTGTTGATGCACTCTCTGTTCTTCGAATGTAGGCATCTAAAGCGATAAATTTTTCTCTCAAAACTGCTTTTGCAGTATCCCACAGGTTTTGGTGGCTTGTGTCTTCATTATTGTTATGCTCAAGAAAGTTAATGATTTCCTGTTTTATTTCTTCCTTCACCCAACTGTCATTCAACAGAAGGTGTTTAATTTCCATGCCTTTGTGTGGGGTTGAACATTTTTGTCGGAGTTGAGTTCCACCTTTAGGGCCTTGTGGTATGAGAAGATACAAGGTAAAATTTCAATTC
Organism: Loris lydekkerianus; assembly: GCA_963574355.1. Lineage (NCBI taxonomy): Eukaryota > Metazoa > Chordata > Mammalia > Primates > Lorisidae > Loris > Loris lydekkerianus. The sequence goes on along the minus strand of CAUYPK010066725.1, from coordinate 7,898 downwards.
TTTTGATTCTGTTGAGGTTTGTTTTGTGGCCTAGAATATAAACAATTTTGGACAATGTTCCATGGGGCTATGAGAAGAATGTATATTCTTTATCTTTTGGATGGAGTGTTCCATATGCATCTGTCAAGCACAGTTGTTATAGGGTCTCATTTAAGTCCCTTATATCTTTGTTTAATTTATGTTTAGAGGATCTGTCCAGCTCTGTAAGAAGAGTGTTAAAGTCCCCTGTTATTATGGTACTATGGGATATCATATTGCTTAGACTGACTAAGGTTTGCTTCAAGAACCTGGGAGCATTTAAATTGGGTACATAAATATTTAGAATTGAAATGTCCAATTGTATTTTTCCCTTGACCAATATTGAGTGACCATTTTTTTCTTTTTTGACTTTATTTGCTTTAAATCCACATGTATCTTAAAATAAGATTGTAACTCCTCTTTTCTTCTGACTTCTGTTTGCCTGAAAAATTGTCTTCCAATCCTTAACTCGGAGTTTTTAATTTTTCTTTTGAAGCTAGGTGTTTCCTAAAGACAGCAAATGGAGGGCTTGTGTTTTTTAATCCAGTCAGCCAATCTATATCTCTTCAGTGAGGAATTTGAGCCATTAACATTTATTGAGATAATTGATAACATCTTATTTTGTGAGAGTCCATTGCTTTTATCTTTTGCATCATTGTAGAAGTTAGGTTCTATCCTTTAATTTCTGAGTTCTCACTTTGCTGTTGATCCATTGTGATGGTCAGTGTGTAGAACAGGTTGAAGTATTTCCTGTAGAGCTGGTCTTGTTGTGGCAAATTTCCTCAATGTTTGTATATCAGTAAATGATTTGATTTCTCTGTCAATGTTAAAGCTTAGCTTAGCAGGATATAGAATTCTGGGTTGGAAATTGTTCTGTTTAAGTAGATTAAATGTAGATGACTATTGTCTTCTTGCTTGGAAAGTTTCATTAGAGAAGTCTGCAGTCACCCTGATGGATTAGCCCGTGTAGGTCAACTGGGGCTTACTCCTGGCAGCTTGAAGAATCTTCTTTTGTCTTGACTTTTGACAGGTTCATCGCAATGTGTCTTGGAGAGCTCTTTGAGAGTTGAGGCAACCTGGGGTCCTATATCTCTCTGAAAGGAGTGTGTCAGAATCTTTGGTGATATTTGGGAAATTTTCATTTATGATATTCTCTAGTATGGTTTCCATTCCTCTGGGGCATTCTCCTTCCCCTTCTGGGATACCTATAACTCATATGTTTGAATGCTTCATAAAGTTCCATAATTCTGTCAGTGAACGTTCTGCTTTCTCTCTCTTCTTTTCTGCCTCTTTAACTATCTGAGTTATCTCAAGAGCTTTGTCCTCTACCTCTGAGATTCTTTCTTCTGCATGGTCTAATCTGTTGTTTATACTTTCTATTGCATCTTTAAATTCCCTAATTGACTGCTCCAGTTCCTTCAGCTCCGCTATATCCTTTCTATATTCTTCATATCATTCATCTCTTATTTGATTCTGTTTTTGGATGTCCTTTTGGTTATTTTCCACTTTATCAGCAGTTTCCTTCATTGTTTCTATTATTTTCTTCATTGTTTTCATCATCTGTATTCTAAATTCCCTTTCTGTCATTTCTAACATTTCTTTATAGGTGGAATCCTCTGCAGTAGCTACCTCATGGTCCCTTGGTGGGGTTCTCTGAACTGGTTTTTCATGTTGCCAGGAATTTTCTGCTGATTCTTCCTCATGTTTCCTTTTATCTGTTTCCGTGCCCTAATTTTCCTTTCACTTCCTCTTGCTCTTTAAGTTATCATGCCTCTGGAGTAGGGTTTTGATGAGTCCAGTTGTCCACTGCTTTTGTCCTCTTCATGGGGTCCAAAGTCTCTCTCTGACTCCCTGTGTCTCCAAATGGATGTTTCTGGGCAGATACCACCAGGCAGAGATGTCTAGAGTCTTCTCTCCCCAGTCTCACCATGCCCAGTTGCAAGGAAGCTGTTACTCAGCCACCATCTTGCTCCTCCCCTTCTCCACTGTTCAGTGTTTTACTGCTGTTACTGCTATTAATACATACAAAAAGGTTTTCTACATTAAGTGTGGCCCCTATTGTAGAGATTCAAAACATTAAAAGAGAGGGGGGCCTGGAAATTATAAATGAAAGAAATTATTTTTGTCTCCATTTTCAAACCCATTAAAGGTGACTATCTTAGTTAACAAGGAACAAAAAGCATTTTGCATATAAAACTAATAAATTTGGGGATCTCTTCCAATTCTAAAAAAAAATTCATCATATTTGCATGCATTTTTGCCTTCTCTATTGGTCCACTTATGTGAACCACCCTCAGAGGAACCACCCTTCCTCTGAGCACCTATGTAAATCCTAATCAGTTCCTCAAGTTCCAGTTCACTAGATTTTGACCTGCTCCCCTAGTCAATAAGTTCCTCAAAGGCAGAAGCTATTTTTAACTATTTTAGTAAACTTTGCACCAGCAGAGTATGGCACAAAGTAAAGACTCAGATGACTTTAAATTTAATGAAAAAAATATCTCCCACTCCTAGATGTTTCATGTGACTTTCCCAACTATTCATGTCCTTATTTCTCTCCCATCCTTAATTTCTACTTTCTGTACAAAACTAGTTAAGACTTAACAATATGATATTTCCCTTATAAGACTGAAATACCTACAGCTAAGACCTCTCTACTACTAGTAGGACACAGTAGAACATGAAAGCCCCATTGAACTTTAAAAAAAAATAAAGTGCAGTAACAGTGACTCTCCCCTGTGATCCTAGCACTTTGGGAGGCCAAGGCAATTGGATTGCTTGAGCTCAGGAGTTTGAGACCAGCCTGATCAAGAGCAAGACCCCGTCTCTACTAAAAATAAAAAACTAGCTGGGCATTGTGGCAGACACAAAGTAGTCCCAGATATTTTGGAGGCTGAAGCAAAAGGATCATTTGAACCCAGGAGTTTGAGTTTCCAGTGAGTTACAATGAGTCCAGGGCACTCTACCTGGGGTGACAGAGTGAAACTCTGTCGGAAGGAAGGAAGGAAGGAAGGAAGGAAGGAAGGAAGGAAGGAAGGAAGGAAGGAAAGAAGGATTGATTCTAGTCCAAGCTTAGTCTTTTCTAGCCCATCTAATAATGCTTCCTTAAGATTATTATTTAAAACTCTGCACCTGTAGCTCAAGTGGCTAAGCTGCCAGCCACATACACCAGAGCTGGCAGGTTCGAATCCAGCCTAGGTCTGCCAAACAACAATGACAACTACAACCAAAAAATAGCTAGGCATTGTGATGGGCACCTGTAGTTCCAGCTACTTGGGAGACTAAGGCAAGAGAATCGCTTAAGCCCAAGAGTTGGAGGTTGCTGTGAGCAGTGATGCTACAGCACTCTACCCAGAGCAACAGCTTGAGGTTCTGTCTCAAAAAAAAAATTTATTATTTGAAAAAAGGCTAGCATTCTTCTTCTTTCTTTGGGAAGCCATGCCTTTCTCTCTTCATTTCTCTCTCTTCCCCTATATCTTCCCCTCTCTCACTTCTTGCTCTCTGCTCTCTGCTCTCTCTCTTTCTCATTTCTTCCCCCCACTTGCCTCTCTATAATGAAAAAAAGGATTTAAAAAAATGATTTTTTGTTTCAAAGTGGCCTATTAAAGTTACCTTTTGTACCCTCTGTTGAGTCCCCAATTCAGCTGAATCATTTCACTTTACAAATTATTTTAAATTCCAAGGGCATACTTTCCTCTTCCACAAAGGCAGAATTTTTTTTAACTTTGTTTTGTTTTGCTTTTTAATCTGTTTGGTTCATTAAAATAACCTGAGTACTTAAATCACTTACACTGTATGAAACCTAAAGTGGACATATTTCTTCAAAATCAATATAAATCAAGAGGAAGTGGACCAAGGGCAGAGAAGAAATGAAAGAAGCAAACTTCATCATCACCTAAAGACTCAACCTGTAGGTTATGAATACTACCAAAAAGTTGTAAGAGAAGTTTCCTGCCTCTGGTGAAGTACTTGAGATGACTTTGTGAACGATCAGCTCTCACTGAAAGAAAATGCACAAGTTATTTGCATTTCTTTGTAGTTTATTTATAAAGACACTCTCTACATAGAGTAGGTCTTTTGAAAAAATGGAATAACACAACTAACATGGAATGTCCTGTCATTTTAAGAAATTAGAATAGAAAATATATCTTGGTTACTATTTTCTGTTTCTTTATTACTTCAATCCTGACTGAGACTGAGAATTACTCAAGATTGTTCTGTACTGAAGATTAACCATATTTATTGTAATTACCATTCAGTCCTTTTGAAAGAGCCTTGCATTCCATTACAAAGAACTCAGAAGTACAATGCAAAATAAATGCAGAAAGTAGAATCTACTTCTTTTCTCCTTAAGTAAAGACTTTCTTTAAAATATTGAAGTCATCACTTTTTTTCTCAACAGCCTTTTTTCCACCCTCACAACAAAAACAGTTATCTTTTATCTTTGGGAGTCTCTTGGGTTCCTTGACTTACACATTCTTTTTCACCCTCTTTCAGGGTTCTAAGAAAAACCTCAATGATGTGGAAAGTCACTGCTAACTCAAAGCCAGGTTTAAATGTTGTTATATTTCATCATATTCTGGGCAGCTTGTCAACAAACCATATGTGCCAAACAGGGAAGTAAAAGCAACTGGAGGCTGTCAATCATCTTTCCAATGTGTAAAAGTTAAGGTTAAAGGTAGGGTAGGTAAGAAGCATCTTAACAGGGAAGAAACAGCTTGCTAGACAGAAGATATCCAGTGTTTATGAATGTGGGGGCTTGTATCTTTTTGATTTGAGGCCTTGTTCCCAACTCTCTGTGCATTTTAGGATCATTTGGGGAACTTCAAACAATATCAGTGCCTGGACCTCATCCCCAAAGATGGTGACTCAATTGGTCTGGGGTGATTTAGGACAAGAGTATTTTTTTAAACTTCCCAGATGAACCTAATGTCCGTCCTTGGGTTAGGGGGAAGTATAGGGGCATGTTTGGATTAGAGGTTATTAGAATATTTGACATACTTAGGGTATGTGATATAAGGGGTGGTTTCCAAGTAATCTGAACGGAAGATACACTAATAAAGGATTCAGAAAAATGCTAAAATCCATTATGCAGCGAAGTCACCTCAAATCTTTATACTCCTCCCTGCCGTGTCCCATCAATCACTACTGGGGAAGGTCCCAGCAGGAAAAAGATTCAGAGAGCTACAAAAGCAGTGGTTCTCAACCTTCCTAATGCCGTGACCCTACTGGAACTGTATTAAAGGGCCACAGGCCTGCCTTCAGGGTTCCATGCCGTCTCCTTTCTCTCTTTTTTTCCCTCTCTTACCCTTTCTCTCTCTCTCTTTCTCCCTCTTTCTCCTTCTAAGAAGATAAAATAAACTTTCTTTACTTTTATATATCTTAATACCTATGTGAGAAATTGTCCTCCACCCATGCTGTGAGTTCCTTGTAAGTCTCCACCCTAAGAGTAAGAAAGGAATTTTAAAAAATCTGTGAAGTAACCAGAGACTAGTAACAGCTGGAAGCTATTACCATCCCTAGTCTGGAGGAAGGAAAAGAAGGGGACTACATCACCAGGACCCAGAAAAAAATTTTAGCCATGGAAGAAGGGCCACCTAAGTGGAGGTGTGTCCATAAAGAAAGGAGAGAAACCCCTGACCTTTTCCTCTCTCTAACCTCCAGTTTTACTGGTGCCTCCTCTTAGCAGAACCCAATCTGAAGGCAGCCAATAAGTGAGTTTGGTTAATATAGTAAACCTCCCTTCAGAACACAAGGAGAACAAAGAAGGGTAAAAAATGGTTCTGCAGGGAAAATGGGTAATGGCATTATTACCAAGGTTTGCCTCTTTAACTTCCTAAGTTTTTGTTTGTTTGTTTGTTTGTTTGTTGTTGTTGGGGTTTTTTTCACCTGCTCTCTCTTCTCAGTATGGACCATGGCCTTCATTCAGGTTATTTTAATCTTTCCACTCTGCCATTATAATGGCCTTTTCATCAACCAACCTTCAGTTTTGCACCCCTTAAATACATCTTCCAGTCCTGTAGCTAGAATGATCTAAAGTGCAAATCTTCCATTCAATGGCTCCCCAACACCTATAGTTGTGCCTTACAAACTTTTTCTTTCTTAGTTATTTGTATGGAGAATATTCTAAATCCTAATTGTTTTTCCTTAGAAAAAAAGAAGGGAGAATCATGCTGAATTTATAGGCTTAGACATTGATGTTGTTTGGTTTAGGAGATGTTATTTGAGCAAATGAATTAAAAATCATGTGGGTTTTTTTAAGTGGCTAACAGCCATAAGAATGTTTCATGATAGTATCCTCCCGGGCAAAATAAAATAGTTGGTTGAGCCAAAGAGAATTGACTCTCTGAAGTAAATGAACTGATGAGGACACAGCTTCAACTTCCTTTGTAGTGACCTTGGAGGAAGTTTACCATGAAGGTGTATGCTGCTTTTTCTAATAGTAGAGAGGAGACAAATTGCCTTTTGAAAGACTAAGATCTGGTCACAGGCTAGTGGCATTTCTGGGATTGGGTGGCCCTTTACCCCTCTTGGCATTAAAGTACTCTATTTAAAACACACTTGGTTGTCTCTATTGCTCAGTAATTAGAAGATCAAATACTGGAGCAAGGTTGTCTGGATCTGAATCCCAGCCAGGCCACTTACCACGTGGGTATCTTGAACAGATTAAGTTACCTAACCCCCACACCTGAGTTTCCTAATCCACAAAATGAGGATAACATAGTCCCTGTCCCTTAGCCTTGTTATAAGGATTAAATGAGTTAATGTACTTACAGTGCCCAGAACATATTAAGCCCTCAATTAGAGTTATTTGTAATTTTTGTTACTTTCATTGTTGATAATGCTCCAACTTCCTCTGGAGAAGAACTCCAGAGGTTCTCAGAGGAGCCAAGTTTCTCAATTGGGAGCCCCTATCTGCTGCCAGTCACATAAGTCACATGTAATGCTTATATCTTGAGACCTATAACTGAGGGAAAAGGACACAAGAGGTACTTCCTTGTTACTTAACAGTGAGTGTTTAATTTTATTTTCTCCTACAGTTAAGTTAAGGTAAGGGAGCAAATACAGTGTTCTGCATGGTGAAATGGGCCCTAAAGAGTCAATCTTGGGTGGCACTGTGGTGCAAAGGAGTAGAGTGCTGGCCCCATATGCCGGAGGTGGTGGGTTCAAACCCAGCCCTGGCCAAAAATAAATAAATAAATAAATAAATAAATAAATAATAATAATAAAGAAAGTATTCACCTTTAAAAAGAAAAAAAAAAAAAAGAATAAATTTTAAACTGTGGTAACAAGCTTCTTAACCTGATGGAGGCCTATTACCACAGTAGAGTCCTGTGACCTGTAAAAGGCTGATTAGATCTGAATCAGATCAGAGAAAGGCATGAAAAATACTAACTGAATGTCTCATCTTGTTATTTGTCTTTGGCGCAGAGTTAACTAAAACTGTTCAGTACTCATGCTTTCCAAGTCAAAGATACTCTCTCCAACCTCTACATCTGCCTGGCTTTGACAAGCATCCAGCACATTTAGGAAAGGGAAGTATTATACAGATGATACGATGAAGAAAAGTCGAGCTGTTCCAGTTGAAGTAGGTGTTGGCACCAAAGCCATGATGCACAGGTGCCCTTCTGTTCCCCTTCCTCACTCAATGAGCTCTGAAGGAGCATTGTTGAGACCAGCTCAAGACGACTGTCTTCTAAGATTAAATCCAAGTTCCATAACTCAGTCAGTGATTTGGGTCACAAGGGTCTTCTGGATCCCAAGAGGAGGACAAAAACAGTGGAAAACTGGCAAGTGGTTGCGTGTGTTCGATCAACCTAATCCTGCTGGCAACAGTAAGTACAAGCAGCAGTAAGACTGCAAACCAGAAAGGCCTTACCTGT
>CAUYPK010066721.1:0-18047 GCA_963574355.1 Loris lydekkerianus | reverse complement strand
CTGCGGTGCATCTTACAAGGGTACACGTGAAACTTAGTAAATGTAGAATATAAATGTCTTAACACAATAACTAAGAAAATGCCAGGAAGGCTATGTTAATCAGTGTGATAAAAATGTGTCAAACCGTCTATAAAACCAGTGTATGGTGCCCCATGATCACATTAATGTACACAGCTATGATTTAATAATAATAAAAAAAAGAAAGAAAGAAAAGAAGACTTGTTAGCTGGAAATGAGAGAGGCATGGAGGCATTAGTGTGAGACTAAGATGGAGTCATCATTTTCAAGCTTGGAAAATTGGAACAAATAACTATTCTATCAAGAAATATGGGTCTCTCCTGTAGTGAATAAGAACATAGAACTGGCTCTCTCAGAATTTGCATCCCAGGCCTGGGTGAATTCTTTGTGCCTCCCATTTCTGATCTATGTAATAGGAATGACAATCTTATGTATCTCCGAGGGGTTTCGTGAGAACTAAGTAAGGTAATGTGTGAAAAGAACACAGGAAGACCCCAATGAAGGCCAGCAACAGCTATCGTCCCCACCACCATCATTATTATCACTGTCATTGTCACTGCTTTTCCTGTCTATGACCTTTTCAACCTTTTCGGGGTTCCAACTAATAGTTCAGCACCTAGTTCTCCAAGTGGGCTAAGAAAATGGAAGCATGAAAGTCAATCTCTTCACAGAATATGCAGACTAAATCAGTCTCTTGGGGATCCAAATGCAAAATGCAATTGTCATTATCTATGGCGCACCCATTTAAGACTCAAACTGCTCTCTGTGGACAAATATGAAAACATTCCTCAAATGACTCTGATTGTACATCATACCTATTTCTCGGTATCAAACCTGTTGTAGTGGCTATGGCCAATCTAAAAAAAAAAAAATTTCACAATCCCTCCACCTTGCCAGCCAACTCAGAATTCAGTGTAATTATAATCTAGTTGGGAAAAGGTCAAAACCGAGACTAAATCTACATTCTTGAATGTAGGAGGAGAATCGTCTTGGAGAAAATTATCTAACATTTCTGCGTCTCTGGTGGCTCAGGTATACCATGGAGACTGTCTCACGTGAAGAAAGAACACTAAACCACCTGCAGAAACTGAAATGCAGCTGGCAATATAGATTCATTTTTTTCCATTTCCATTCTTTTATCCCATTAACAGTTCAGACCTGAGTAGTCCACCATGGCAGTCATGAGCCACATGTGGTTACTATGCACTTGGAATACAGCTAGTTCCAAATGAGATGTGATATAAATATGAATTGCACATTCGATTTCAATAACTTAGTACAAAAAGAAAAGAGTGCAAAAGTATTTCATTGATAACTTTATATGGATACGTTTTGAAATGATAGTATTTTTATTTTGTTAGATTAAATTAAACATACTGTTAAAGTTATTTTTACCTGTTTACTTATAAGGATATATAATATTTCTACTGGAATATAGTGCCAGTTTAAAAAATCAACCTGTTGTGAGTAAAGAATGCTTTCTACTTCTCAAAGCTGAGGGTGAAGCAAGTTTTTACCATCAGTACCAAGAGCCACTTGGGTGTTTACTTCAGGCAACAGTCCAGAAAAGGGGATAAGTTCACTGACAAAATTAATTAATTAATGAAATTGTTAAAAACAAAAAAAACAAACATACTAAGTATGGAAGGCTTGAAGAACACAGCCTAATCAGCTGATGATGAAAAATAGAATGATGAGGAGTCTTTCTTTCTTTCTTTTTTTTTTTTTTTTTGAGACAAAGTCTCCCTCTGTCACCCTGGGTGGAGTTTCATGGTGTCATAGCTCACAGCAACCTCAAACACTTGGGCTCAAGTGATCCTCTTGCCTCAGTGGCCAGAGAAGCTGAAACTATAAGCATGTGCCACCATGCCTGGCAAACTTTTCTATTTTTAGTTGAGGCAGTGTCTTGCTCTTGCTCAGGCTGGTCTCAAACCCATGAGCTCAAGCAATCCACCTCCTTGGCCTCCCAGTGTGCTAGGATTATAGGCATGAGCCACTGTGCCTGCCCTGGTAAGGAGTCTTTTATTTTTTTAATATTTATTTTATTTTATGTTTTATTTTTTTGAGACAGAGTCTCACTTGGTTACCCTGGGTAGAGTGCCGTAGCATCATAGCTCACAGCAACCTCAAATCCCTGGGCTTGCATTATCCTCTTGCCTCAGCCTCCCAATTAGCTGGGACTATAGGTTCCCACCACAACACTCAGCTAGTTTTTCAATTTTTGGCAGAGACGAGGTCCCTCTCTCTAGCTCAGGGTGGTCTCAAACTCATGAGCTCAGGGAATCTACTTTCCTCTGTCTCCCAATGTGCTGGGATTTCAGGTGTGAGCCACCACACCCAACAAGGAGTCTTTTAGAAATTGCCTGAGTCTTGTGTTTTTCAGGGTGAGATAAGATAAAGAGAAATGAGCTACAGAACCAAAAGCTTCTTTGAATATTACATAAAAAATAATTCCAACTGGATGGCTACGAATCAAGCTGTAGCAAGGATGCATTTATATGTTTCTAGGAAAGTAATTAGAAATTTTTCAACCCTAATCATCATAATTTTTTTCTAGAATTTAGGAGTAGAGAATAGTTACTGTTTCTGGAAGTACTTCTCCTGGACCCACTAGGGAGGGGTTGATCTAGCTGCCCTAGAGGAAAAAAGAGTTCACGGATTTGGCTATAAATGTGAAAATACTAAATTCAGTTAGAGCTGGTTTTATTGGCAGTTCACAACCTATACTTGAGTTACTATAGACAGTCTAGGTCACGAGTCAAATGTGCGTAGAAGGGGAGAAATAAAAATTTAATTTTACCTTGAAAAACAAAACAAAAAGGCAATTCATATCTTAGAGAATAAAGAAAAATTTCTTTTAAAATGCCAGAAGAAAAAAAAAAAAAGAGAGAGAAAGAGAGACAGTCTGTGATCAATAGCATCAGATAACTCAAGAGGAGTCAGAAAAATCTTTTGATTTGTCTTGAAAGCAGTTGTCAATGACCTTGGAAATACTTGTTATAATAGGGTGTTGAGGCAGAAGCCATTTGACTGGAGAACAGTACAATGAGGTTGTTTATGGAAGGAGGCAGGTGTTCACAACACTCATTAAAGAAATCTGAAAAAGAAGGCAGGGAAAATGGGATAGTAGCTTCAGTGGGGAAGATGATAAAGGAATGTACTTTTAAGACTAATCAATGCTTGATGACACAGCTCAAGGAAATGTACAGAAAAAAAGAAAAGATAAATCACAAAAGAAGGTTAAGTGTGGGACTGAATTGCTAGCATCTACATTATAATTTTGGAAATAAGGGATGTATCCGGAATACAAAAATTCTGCCATGTATTGAATACATCTTTTTAATTAGCAGCCAGGATGCTGTATGGCTAAGATTACTAGATAAATATTTCCCTTATTCCTCACCTGCTAATCTCATTAATCTTCTATTGTTAACTCTCACTAATAGGAACCAATATAAGGATTGATTTTAGGCAATTTTTAATTTTCCTTAATATTAGCTTGAGATGATATTGGTGAAAAATCTACTTGTCCTGAATGGATTGCATTGGTCTACTCAAGTGATTTCAGAATGAAGAAGTCAGAAGATATTGAATTTCAAATATTAGATTATTTTATATTAGACTTGGATCTAATATTAGATATTAAAGTGTAAAATCACATTGTCCTTATTGCTAGCCTTCTTTTCTATCTTGCTGCAGGATCGGTATTATTTTAGTGCAGTATTTGATGGCTCCTGAGCCTCCAGGGTAAGGAAAAATATTTACACTGCTTAATGAATGGTGGAAAGCCCAAGTTTAAAACAAAGGTTGCCAAACTTTAAATGTAGTAATGTATTAACAGCTGATGGCAAAATCATTTTTACTATTGTCACAAAAGAAATACAAAACAAAACACAATACCAAACTATCCTAAAGAAGTGAGGCGTATGTTTTAAATCATTGGTAGTTCTGCATCCAAAAAGATAGATTCCTCCAAGAGAGACCCCTCTGTACGTTCCACTGCATAGATGCCATGAAAAAAACAAATGGAAAAGATAATTATGGGGATCCACACTCCCAAAGTGGGGCAACATTATTTTCCCACTGTATTATTTTGACACATATTAAGAATCTATATTGAGAAATACTTAAAGAATATTAAAATCAGATACAAAATGTGCAAGCCTGAACCCTCAAATAATACACAAATGATTTATTTTATTGAACTATAAAATAAGGCCATGTTTCTTCAGAAAGGCAACTAATGCTTTTGTTAATTAAGCCAACACAATAATTATGATAATAATAATAAAAGTTAATATTTATTGTGGACCTATTATGTGCCAGAACTGTTATAAGTATTCTGAGCACTTTACATGTGTCAAATGATTTGATTCTCAAAACAAATAAAATATATGAGGAATATATTATTATTATTTTACAGATGAGGAAATCTAGATTTAGATGACTAACAAGTGGTAGAATGTGGATAAAACTAAATCTAAGTTGTGTTTTTTCCTGAAAATGTTCAAAATATCAGTACACGAGGGTCGTCTCTGGCAGAACCTAACTGATATTTTATTTCGTTTGAGCCCTGAAAAGCATATGCTCTGTGTAGCAAAAGTTTAAAATGTTTTTTTGTGAGATGGTCAGGTGCCGGGCAGGTCAGCAGTAACGTGGCCGTCATCAGAGGACTTTAAAGTGGGAACCAAGCAGCAGCACGGGGAAGGCCGTCAAAGGAAGTGCTTCCTCCACAGCGTCAAGACCACGCAGGCAAGACCACACTGGCGGGTCCCACGTTATGGTAGATCCGCCTTAAACTCCTTTTACCTAAGACCAGGATTCATCCTAGAAACTGAAGTGAAGCTAGGCTGCAAAGTTTTATCTCTGGCTGAGATCCTCCATGCATGGAGGGGAGAGGAGCAAAGGCTGCAATTTGAATGAGGGACACCCCAAAGGTCTTAGATTCTGGGTGCAAACAGGAGGGCATTGGTTGTAGGGAAGAGTAGAAGTCAGCAAGGTAAGAAGTTTGATAAGGTTTGTAATAGAAAGAGGTTGAAAATAGTTTACCAGAGTCTTCCTCAGGCTGTATAGGAACCCTATGGAAAGCTCAGGCAAACCATAAGCAAAGATGATCTTCAGAACACTTGAGTGAAGCAGGATTCCGCAAAGGGATCCTGGAGGAGTGTCAGCCCTGCAGAGCCATGTCCTTCACAACAGGGTTCTGTAGTAGAAATGAGGAGTCACACCGCCAGGAAATCTAATTTTAACCTAGTTAGCATTTCCCTGACTTTCTAGACAATTAAATCCTTTCTCATAGATGTGTGTAATATTTATTAAAATTATACTGAAATAAAGTTGCATAGAACAGACTTTGGAAGACAACGGGGGTGGACATGAGGAAGGAGAGGACATGGGCAGCCCGCCAGGAGTGCTGGGCACAATGCTGGGTCACCTGTTTCTGCCTTTGTTATCTCACCCTTTAAAATTTCCTATTGTGACAAAATATATTATTATGGTAGACTATTTAATTTTCATATCAATAAGCAAATGCACCTTGAGGGCACATGGTACCTATGTTTTACAGATGAAGTGCTTATCAAATGGGTTTGTAGTCAACCAAGAGGAAGGAGATCTTTTTCTTTCAGGAGAACATTTCCAGCGCCAGCGGGAAATGTGGCTGTTTTTCATTCCTTCTTTGTGTTTTTGTTTCTTTTGGTGTTTATCCAGGATTGATTTTAGCCTTCTATAGTATTACCCTTAGCCATTGAGACCTGTTAGTGGTAGGCACTGATACCAACTTGTCTCTTCAGAACAAACATGAAAATAAATGTAAAATGTAAAAATGATATTTTTATTGCTATTAAATTTTTAAAAGAAGCAAATACATCAAGAATTTGCACCAATATAGATCTTGTCTATAAAAATCCAATGATACTTTTCTTTCTCATATTGATATCTACTTAGTTCTAATATAGGATTTTTATAAGCAGAAAAAGTAAAAAGTACTGATCTCAAAAAGCCCTCAGCTTTTTGGTAGAAAAAAGTGAAAAGAAAATCCATCCAGTCACTGCAGTCATTTGAATTTAGAAAATCCCTCTTCCCCAAAGCCCTTAAAATTCTCTCGAAATAAATCTGCTGACATACATTTAAAAAATACAATCTGGATTCTTAAGAATATTGCTAAACTCTAAATATCTAGTTGTAGTTCGTTACTAAGTCTTAAAATGTTAACACTGACGCTGGTCTGAACAAAATGTGTAAGTAAAATGTGTTAATATTTAGATGCAAATATTACTCCCAAATTTAAATAGAAGAGGTGAGGTGCTTACTGGATCTGGGTCCCCTTTTTAGGACTACCACATATAATTCTGAACATCACTAAACAGATCTAAACATGCCTTCTAATTTACATTCTTGGTGGCACCCATAGCACAGGGGTTATGGTGCCAACCACATGCACCGAGGGTGGCGAACCCAACCTGGGCCGGCTAAATATGGATGACAACTGCAACAAAAAATAGCCAGGCATTGTGGCAGGCATCTGTGGTCCCAGCTACTTGGGAGGCTGAGGCAGGAGAATCGTTTAAGCCCAAAGGAGTTTGAGGTTACTGTGAGCTGTGGCACTACGGCACTCTACCAAGGGTGACAGCTTTACGCTGTATAAAAAAAAAAAAAAAAAAAAAAAAAAATTCTTACAGTTGCCTGCAGCTGTCACAGTTTATTGTTTTGAAGTAAATTGCTGTCTTAATTATAATAATCATTTTGATTTGAAGTCAAAGCCTATATGGGGCAGGCAGGCAGTCATCCTATGTGTAAAAAAGAATCAAGTGTGGGAGCCTGAACTCAGGGGCTGGACTCAGGGGGCAGGTGTTACTGAGCTCCGTCCGATGACTGCCACATAGGAATTCAGACCCAGTATCGACAAATTTTCTCATGTTTCAAGAGAAGCTAAAAACCTCAGACTTTAATCACTATCTCAGTATTTAAAACTTTGGCACATTTGAAAGAACTTAACAAGCCAACCATATCTATAAGCAAAATCCAAACTTGACCCTCTGATGATCTCTGATGTAGCAACAAGCTCATTCTCAATGATTTGTAATTGTGTACACTCATCTTTGTGAAACCAGAGACTGTGGGATTTTTGAGGCAGATATGCCTTGGTTTGCATTCTTGTTTTGCCACAGACAAGTTCTGGAACTTGAAACAAGTTACCTTTTCTCTATAAAACTTCATTTCTTCAGCTGTTACACAGAAGAAAACAGTAATGGCCTTGAAGCATTCTTGTGATGATTAAACGATATGAACAGCCAAGCTCCCCTTTAAAATTAACTGCATCTGTTTTCTATAGTTTTGTTGCTAATGGTGACAATGATGGACATTGTGTGTGTGGTGTGTGTGTGTATAAAGAACATAAAATAAGCCCAGACCATATTCCATCTCTAACCTACTACATGGCCTCAGTTCTGTACCTAGACATGACATAAAGTGAGCACAGAGATACTCCTCATCTTAAAATCATTCTAAGGCCCTGAAACTGAGCTTATAGACTTGGGCCTGCTTTTGAACTTTGGTTCTGCTGCTCATGAGACGGACCCGTCATCAGACCTGTCAGCTAGGTTTCCCATTTGATTTCCCCATCTGGAAAGATAAGAAGAGTGCCTACTTTACAGGGCCCTTTTAAGAAATAAACAAGATGTGTAAATCCCTGAAACAGTTACCAGAACATAGTAAGTCCCTAATAAGTAATAGCTATTTCCATAGTCCATAGACCCTGATACACCATTGTTGTAAGAAGTAACACAGTATGTAGCACTAAGCAAGAAAAACGCTGCTTCAAATTAAATTGTGATATAATGATTTCTTACAGAATTTCTATTTTAGATTTAATAAAAAAGACCTCTAGACCCAAGTAAATATTTGCATCAGACACCCCTCTAAGACATATATAAAAAGGAAAAATATACATTTAATTGTTTAGATTGACTTTGCTGAACCACTTTGAAACTTTGAGTTATCACAGCACATCATATCCCTGCTTTTCTACTGAGCATCATCTGGGCAATGAGGAGCAGTAGGCATGCATGACCTCCTTTCCCTCTCTTTGTGCTCTTTCTTCTTCTCCTTTTTATTTTTTTAAAATACTTTTAATTTCAAAACCTTTTCCAAGGTGCGCATTAATAGAATAGTATAATGTACCCATAACCCAAGACAACACTATCCATCTGTATTCATAATCCACAGCAACATTCTTAACTAAGTGCTTTTTTGCCATCTGCAGGACTTTTATCCCAAGCTGCTAACATCATTTTGCAAGTTTTGATCCTTATATATATATATTTTATCTTATTGGAAGATATCAATAGAAGTTTTTCAGGCAAGAATCGAAACTCATATTCCTTTCTCCAATTGCCCTGAATTTTTTTTTTTTTTTTTTTTAAGCATCAAGGGGATACCTTGTTCAGTCCTGTCAGCAGGAACTCCAGACAGGTTTCTGCATGTGCAGGCAATAACAACTGTGTCACAACTGCCACCTGTCAAACAGCGATTTTAGGACACTGTTGGAAGACAGCAACCTGACTTCAGCAATGTAAAAATAAGCACGGAAAAAAAAGCACAACGTAGGATCGATACAATAGAATATTATCATAAAATAGAACCTGGAGAATATAAGACTGTTTTCTTGATTTTTCCTTCAATGACTTAACATATATTTGTGGACAACTTTGGCAAAATAGCTTCTTGGGTGATATATTTTTGCCATGTTACCGATCCTAGGAGGATTTTTCACGTGAATAATACTCATGATTTCTGTCCCCAGAAATGCTAGAGTTGCCTTGTTGTCTTCAGGTTGATGATGATGCAGATGAGAACTAAGAAAAAAAAGAAAGGTAACTTTATTCTTTTTGAAGTAACCTGAATTTTCTTCTCTGAAACATGGAATTCTTCACTTGTCTTCGATAATTTAAAAATTATAACAAGATACATTTTGTGTCTTTGCTCTGATTGCTAATGTTACCTGGGTCATGATAAACTCAACTGCTAATTTTGGGTCTTTCATCTCTAGAATTTGAAAATGCATTTTATTATATCCTTGATGATTAATTTCGATCCATTTGTTCAGTCTATAGGGTTTGTCGTCATGGCTGACCTCCATGCCCATTATATTCTGAATCATTTTTTAAACCCATGATTTCATTTCCTCCTTATTCTGGGTATGGCTTATTTGATTATCTTCAATGCAAGGTCTGCTTTTTACTACTTTCAAATAAGATTTTTATTTCAGTTATTGTCATTTTCATTATGTACATGCTCTTCTTATCCCGGTCTGCTTTTGCTCAATAGAGACAATGCCATCTTTTATTTCATTAGAAATAAAAAGTAGGTAATTTCTAAAAAACATGCCTTCTGTTTCATGGAATACATCAGACTTGTTTCTATACACTTGTAACCTGGCTCTTCTGGGAGGCAGAATTGCTGCTGGTGTTTTTCATCTTTGAGATTGATGTGTTGATGTTTTCATCCGGGAAGTTAAGATTTTTCTTGGACATCTTGAACAGCAGCAATTGTTGTTTGGGGGAAAGATGGATTTATTAGAGAAATGATCTTGACATCTCAAATCTTAACCAGTGGTTCTCCAATTTCTGAGCACAGAAGAAACATCTGGGGAGCAGTTTAAGAATGCAGATTCCAGGGCTCTGCTCCCAGGGATTTGGAGTGATCAGAAACATAATTTGTTAAATCTTTAATTTAAAACTTTCAAACATACACAAAAGTAGGATAGCACAGTAAACTACTGGGCACCTATCAATGAATTTTGACAATTATCAATATTTTGCTCATCTTGCTTTTTTTAATCACCATTTTCCCCTGCTTTTTTCTTTTCCTTTTTAAAAATTATTATTTCATGCTAGAATATTTTAAAATGGATCTCACATGTCAGTTCCTTGATTCTTAAATCTACAGAATGTATCCTTAACTGATGAGAACTTTATATATATAACTGCAATGATTTTTGTCACATCTAATGAATTTAAAAATCATTCCTAACATTCAAGAAAGCATCATCTTATTCATAGCTTTCGTAGTGATTAAACAGTGTCTCCGTCTGAGTAGATTATTGAATCATGTCCCTTGTCCCATGTGTGTTCATTGTATTTAGTTGTCATGTTGCTTATGTTAGAGCAGCTACTCTTAAAACTTGTCCTCTAGCTCCTGGGTGAGAGGTTGGCATGGGATCCCTTCCAGAGTGAAGTCGTTCTGTCCCCAACATTGGAAGACAACTTATGTCTTCTAGCCCTGATGGAGATGGTTATAAATTAATTAAAGATGCAAATCAAGGAACAAAATTCAAGTCTAGTAAGAGAAACATCCTTCAGTTCAAAATGGCTCTATGGCACCAAGGATACTCAGTTTACCCCTCACTGTATTAAATAAAATAGTATATAAAAGGTGCTTCAAGAAACCCGGCATTAGGTGAGCTCTCAATAAATGCTAGCTATTATTGGTATAATTGCTCAGTGAGACATAGAGGATGAAGTTTGAAGGCCTCATCCATGAATGGAAGTGAAAGAAAAAAGTAACTAGCATTTATATGTATTTTGTGATTTAATGTGGAGACCTGGCTGGTATAGGAGAGTGAGCTAAGTGGAGAAGGGGAGACTGGCTCTCAGGACACAGTACTTCACAGTACACACAGTACTTCTCTGTGCTGGTCACACATGCACCAGTAGCGTTTTGAGCAGAAGAGAGAGCCAATTTAATTCCCATTAAATTTTGCATTGGCTGCTGAAGCATCTTTGCTGATTTAATGTGCCATAGACAAAGTGGAATTGGGAAGACAGGACACTGTAATTAATAACACTGTATCTTTCAGGCCCTGTGTTAAGAAGGAATGATGTGAAAACAGATAACATGAAATCCATGCCCCACAGGAGATTAAGGCCTGGGGAAGAAACAGGTAACTGAGAA
The DNA here is from genome assembly GCA_963574355.1 of Loris lydekkerianus. Lineage (NCBI taxonomy): Eukaryota > Metazoa > Chordata > Mammalia > Primates > Lorisidae > Loris > Loris lydekkerianus. The sequence goes on along the minus strand of CAUYPK010066721.1, from coordinate 7,076 downwards.
TTTGTAAAACAATGAAAATTTATAAAATAATGTGATAAATCTAAATCAGAGGGGGAGTGCAGAGGGTCATTGAAATAGAAAATAGGGGAGGCCAGTCTTGGTCTGAGAATAAGTATGGTAATAATATAATGTAACTTTCAATTATCTGACAGTAAAAAAGGGTGACGCTAATTATAGGGAGACACGACATGTGTGCCAAGACTGTCATGACAAACCAGGACGATGGTCACCTAGATTGTGCCAAAGAGCATCCTTATACGTCAGGTGATATGTACGTTTTAAAAGAACAGATTGCTCACACCACGGAAGAGAATGTCTTCTAAACACAGAGAGAGCTGTGAGAAGCGTGAGATGGTATGGATTCAGGAAATAGTTCAGAACAGTAGGACCTCCTAGTTGACCATCTCCCTCCATTAACCACCACCTTACATCGACTGGGTAGACACTCACCCCACGTGCATATCAGTAAAGGAAAGGCCTGTTCCTTACGTTGACCATCTCCATATATTGACGAGTTTCTCACAGTCCCTTCGGTGGTCAACTCACAGAGGGTCTACTGTCCAATACTCCAGAGTCAAGGGAATAAGAAAGGCAATGTTAAAAGTATCCAGAATTGGGGCTGTGAGTGAATGGATCAGCTGGGCAGATGAGACTGAATTTGCCATAAGAGATTTTGGGTATCATTAAAGAGTTTCAAGCAGGAAAGTGACATGGTCAAATTTGTATAGAAAATAACAGTCAATAAATGTATTGAGGCTCCCGTCTGTGACATACACTTTCAAATGTAATGTTCTTCACAACCTGATGACAGGGGCATTGTCGTCCCAACTTCATAGCTATCTAAAATGAATCGAATAATGTGACCGTCAAGTGTGAAGCTGGAACATAGACACAGGTGTATCTAGTTCAAAAGTCTACGCTGCCCCTTGCTGTGATGGCAGGGTAGAAGGTGGTTCTGCAAGGAGCCAGGGTAGTGAGGCAGGAAAGGCAGGGACACGGCTACTGAAATCCAGAGAGGAATTTTGAAAAGAGCTACACATGGAAGGAGCAAGGGGCACTTGTGGAAGAGATAGTCCCTCCATATAAAAAGAGATAACAAAATCACAGAACTTGGTTGAATGAGTGGTGTGTTTGAAGAGTCTAGATCTCTGGTTCGCCTGTCTGATTAAATGGTCATAGTATTCACCAGGACAAGCAGTCGCTTGAAGGCACAAGTTTTAGGAAACCTGTCAGTTCTCTTCTAGACTATTGATAAAGAATTGCCGGATGATGGTCAGTAACTGAATGTGTGAGTTTGGTGTTTACCAGTGAATAGGTAAGGAGTCAAATAGAGGGAAGACTATACCAAGTGTACAGCTCAGAAGGTTCCGTGTGGGGCCTGGATGATGCCACCACCAAGGGGGTGAACTTAAAAGAGACAAAGATGGATGAGAAGAAAGTAAGCGGAGAATGGGTCAAGACAACAGGGAGTTGCAAGAGAGTAGAGGTGGTCAAGGGACAATAATTGCAGTAAAATACAATGAAACAAAGATATTAAAGAATTAGATAAACAGTAACTTGCTCTTGGAACTTAAGTTGATATTTGTTACATGAAGAACTACTTGAAACACTTTTGATTCTTGAGTCTATCATCTTTTATATTAGCTATTTTTTTACTTTGTATTATTTATACAATGTATATACATATGTATGTACAGACACATATACATACACATATTCTAACACATGTACTTTATGTACTCATGCATCCATATTACCAGGTCATTAAGAAAGTCTTGAGATACATAAAAATCAAGATACATAAAATCCACATGAACAGAATGTGGATTCCCCCCTCCCAGCAGCACTGTAAGCCAAGCAAGTTGTAACCTGCATGGATGAATCAGAAAGGATGCTGTTGACTGTGTTTCTTGGAAGGGAAATCATGGGCCATAACACAGCCTGTCTCAAAACTTCCATCATGTAGTTTTGTAACTATACAAATAGTTACAATTTATCAAATGCCTACTATATCCTCGGTTCGTTATATACATTATTATTAATTTATAAATAATCTTGCAAAATCCCTATTATCATCTCCATTTTAAAGATGAAAAACAGTGTTCCCACAATTGTAATTCAAAGAAGGAAACGGAACGAAATCAGGCAGATATCAGGCACTGTCCCCTTCATACTTAAATTACGAACCCCTTGCATAAGCCAAACGCCCTCAAATGCAGCTCCCTTATGCCGTAAGAAAACTAGCAACACATAGCAAGGTTATTTGAGGTCTCCATCCCTTGACAGAAGCTGGATTATTTAACTCACCGTAGAAGCAAGATTTGTCAACATTAAGTAAGGGAAGATGGATAGATCCACAATGAATGAGCTATAGGTAACAAAGTTTAAAATAGTCACATCTGAAGGGAATCACAAGGAAAAAAGCGAAGTTGGGCGAGAGCTACAGGAAAATCAAAGGGATATCCCTTGTTCCACTGGGCTCCACTTTAAAAAGGCAACCTCACAACTGAGTATTCCTGCAGCTCCCAAGCAGCTCTAATGTAATTACACGGCCACTTTCTGACATTGAAATCTGAACACAGTGTAAAGTCCATGGGATGAGTTTAATTAAAAGTTTTTTCAAAAGCAAACATGAATGGAATTTTCAAAAGGGCAAGTGAAAATCAGATGTCTGAGCGTTGCAAAGATTTCACTTACTGGGTGAATTTAGGTTGATACTATTTTGGGTGAAAACACTTCCCACCCCAAGAGGGTCAGCCCATTTCATATGGTGGAATACACTGAACTTGGGATGAACTCAGACCGATAGCACAGTATGTTTTAATGTAATGTTACAAAATGGCAGATAAACGATAGCAATGAAAACATGAGAAAAATGCTGGAGGGTTCCAATGAACACTAAATAATTGTAAACTCTCATCAATCTCTGGAAGTGCAAAACTACCCGACCCTCTTACGCATAAATCCCACCCAACTGATCACTGTTTTGTGTTTTTTTTTAAGATTACCTCCTTCATCAGATCTTCATCAATCACTGTATTTAGTTGTCAAAGTCTCCTTCTTTTAAAAATATACCTCCTTACTGTCTAGCCACTGTGTTATTACTGATTCATTGATAACAGGACACAGGCTTTGGGTTACTGGTTTGGGAGTATATGGGGGGAAAGTGATAGAAAGAGGGAGGGAGTAGTTTGCTGCTTCCTACCCATGCTCTGAACTGGCCCAGCCTTGCTTAGATATATGGCAACCAACAGGCCCACAAAATGCGAGATGTGAGAGTCCCCTGGGGATGCAAATGCAACTCATTCATACCATGCTCTAGCTCAGGGGTTTTCAAATTTTGGTGTAACTTAGAATCACAGGGGGGAGGGGGCATTATTAAAAATGCAAGCACTTGCATCCTATTTTAGTCCTACCCAATTAAAATCTCTGGATGGGGGCTGCTGGCATTCCTGCCATCCTCAAGCTCCACCTATTGGTCACAGACCACAACTGTGGAACCGCTGCTCTGGCCACCAGCAGACACCTCTCCAGCCAGGACGCCGCCTGCTTGCTGGGTGGCAGATGGTGCTGGCTGACAGAGGCTCTGTCCTTGGCTGCCCAGGTCCTGGCTACTGCGGCTGCCCGTCTGATTTACTCTTTTTCAGAATCCTTTGTTCATCTTCTGCTTGGACACAAAATAAAACAAAGAACAAGACCAATATACTTGAAAAATCATGAAATTAGAGAAATCTAGTTACAAATCATTATAGTCAGATTAATTTACTTGAATGCTAACGTAAATTATTAGCACTGTATATTCAAGCAGCTCCAGGCATCTTTCCATAGGCTCCCTTCCTCCATTTAAAAGAGAGTTCATTTTTACTGAGGGCCTTGTGCCTGTGCTACAAACTTCATATTGATTATCTCACATACTCCTCACAGCATCCCGTTTTATATGTTAAGAAACCAGAGTTTGGAGAAGGCAGAATAAATAATGACTAAGTGCTTTTTTGGACCCAAGAACACAATCTCTTCCTTACTCTAACATTTGACATACATATATTTCCAAGATATTAAAAACATTTTCTAAATATCATTTGTAATAGTCGCATACTTTCTATTTTGGGACTCTACCATTTGCTTACCCCATGGTCATAACCTAACAATGCCTTATAAGTTGCTATCGTGTTGCAATGAATATCTCCACGAATTTAGCTTATCTGTTTTTCCAATTACTTCCTTAGAAGAAATTCTTAGACTATGAATCAATATGTCAAAGAGTATAAATATTTAAAAAAAACTCTTGATGCACACAGCTAAGTTGCTCTTAATGAAAGATTACAATTTTTTTCCCAAATATTTTTAATTTGCCCTGGCCAAAATGCTTAGATAGCCATTTAAAAAATTTTCCTGATTATAAATTAAATTCCAGGTAACCATATTTTCACATGTATCTCTGGCTATTTTTCTGATCATTTCTTTTTATTTATTTATTTTATTTTATTTTGGGGGATTCATTGAAGGTACAAGAAACCAGGTTGCACTGATTGCATTTGTTAGGTAAAGTCCCTCTTACAATTGTGCCTTGCCCCCCAAAGGTGTGTCACACACTGAAACCCTCCTCCCCACTCTCCTTCCCTCTCTCTGCTTCCCCCACCCCCACAGTGTACTAGGTCATTAATTGTCCTCATATCAAAAATTGAGTACACAGGATTCATGCTTCTCTATTCTCATGATGCTTTACTAGGAATAATGTGTTCCACATCTATCCAGGTTAATACAAAGCATGTAAAGTTTCCATCTTTTTCAATGGCTGAATAGTATTCCATGGTGTACATATACCACAGCTGGTAAATCCATTGCTGGGTTGGTGGGCATTTAGGCTGTTTCCACATTTTGGCGATAGTTAAATTCCTAAAGGCAGGTTGCATTGCTGATCAATGGGTGCATGCACTTTAAAAGCTGTTGATACTAGAAGTATTTTAAAACTGTCTTCTAGAAAGGTCACATTTCTACTCCCAGAAGCAGGGAATGAGGGACCACTTCTCCACACCACTGTCAATAGGAAACGTATTGTCATTCTCTGCATTTTTAAGAACAAGTGGAGTTGAGCAACTTTTCATGTTTATTGACCCCTTGCTTTCCTCTTCCTTTTTGTAAATTTCTTACATATGTCCTTTGCCTTTACTTTAAAAAAACTTTCAGTTGCAAGTTTCTTTCTTGCTGATTATTAATTTCTGAGAGTTCTTTATGTTAGGGCATTAACTCTGTCATATATGTGGTGACATGTCTCTAGTCTGTGCTCTGCACATTTCTTATGAACATTTTTGATATAATAGAGTTTAATAACTACAATAATATCTGTAAACATTTTTTTTCCCAGCTTCTACCTTTGGTTTTTGATAGAATTTAGAAAATGTATTCTTATTCAACTAAATATAAATATTCACATATATTTCCTCATTTAATCTTAATCAGTTTGGAACATACTTTGGGGAAAGGTATAAGATAAAAATTCTATGTTTCTACTGTGCTTTATGTGGTTAATAAATTAAGTCAGCAAATATTTCTTAAATAATGATTTTATCCTCTTATGTGAAATGCTAGCCTTATACATGTATGAAAAAGACACAAACATTATAAGACAAACACAGACACATATGTGTATATACACACATACATTGTATGCATATAAGCATGCATATATACAGATACATACAATTGTCCTTGAACAATGGAGGGATTAGAGGCATTGAGCCTCTCCCCAATTGACCCTCCGTGTAGTCAAAACCCAGCTTGTAATGTTTGATATATATATATATATTTTTTTTTTTTTTGCAGTTTTTTTTTTTTTTTTGTTTGTTTGTTTGTTTTTGGCCAGGGCTGGGTTTGAACTCACCATATAGGGCTGGTGCCCTACTCCTTTGAGCCACAGGCACTGCCCAGCTTGTAACATTTGAATCCCCAACACTTGACTATGAATAGCTTACTGTTGACCAAAGCCTTACTAATAATATAAACAGGTGATTTATATAGATTTTATATGGAATATGTATTATAAACTATATTCTTAGGCTAAATAAAATGGAGAAAATAAAAAATAAAATGCTAGTAAATTTTTCTTAATACAGAGGGTGCGAAAATTATGTATACACATTTTAAGAAAGGACAAAACTATATTAAAATTATAACAGTCAATATATATTGATAAGAGATCATCTCTGAATACTACAAGAAACTCTATGCCCAGAAATTCAACAATGTGAAGGAAATGGATCAATATTTAGAATCACAACCTCTCCCTAGACTTAGCCAGGAAGAAATAGAGCTCCTGAACAGACCAATTTCAAGCACTGAGATTAAAGAAACAATAAAAAAGCTTCCAACCAAAAAGTGCCCTGGTCCAGATGGCTTCACACCAGAATTGTATCAAACCTTCAAGGAAGAGCTTATTCCTGTACTACAGAAATTATTCCAAAAAACTGAGGAAGAAGGAATCTTCCCCAACACGTTCTATGAAGCAAACATCACTCTGATACCAAAACCAGGAAAAGATCCAACCAAAAAGGAGAATTTCAGACCAATTTCACTCATGAATATAGATGCAAAAATTCTCAACAAAATCCTAGCCAATAGATTACAGCTTATCATCAAAAAAGTCGTAACATCATGATCAAGTAGGTTTCATCTGAGGAATGCAAGGCTGGTTTAACATACACAAGTGCATAAATGTTATCCACCATATTCACAAAGGCAAAAATAATATGATCCTCTCAATAGATGCAGAAAAAGCATTTGATAAAAATCCAGCATTCTTTTCTAATTAGAACACTGAAGAGTATAGGCATAGGTAGCACATTTCTAAAACTGACTGAAGCTATCTATAACAAACCCACAGATAATATTTTACTGAATGGAGTAAAACTGAAAGATTTTCCTCTTAGAACTGGAAGCAGACAAGGTTGTCCTCTGTCACCTTTACTATTCAACATAGTGCTGGAAGTTCTAGCCAATACAATTAGGCAAGACAAGGAAATAAAGGGAATCCAAATGGGAGCAGAGGAGGTCAAACTCTCCCTCTTTGCTGACAACAT
>CAUYPK010066720.1:0-28073 GCA_963574355.1 Loris lydekkerianus | reverse complement strand
TGGCAAGAAAGTAGCAAAGAACCAATTAGGAGTCATTCAAGGATAGCATTACATCTAGGGAGAAAAGTTTGAAACTGCTTGTCCAAGAATTGCTCCTCTAAAAAAAAAAAAAAAAAAAAAAAAAAAAAAATACAGATAATTTCCATCTGTCAAATAAAAGAATTGATTTCTACACTTCACTTTTCCACATCCTCATAGTAATAAAAATTAGTTCAAATATTTAATGGCAATAATAAGCAATTTTTCTGTTTAATACCAATAAGCCTAATTAAACTTCTAGTAGGAAAATATTGATCATTACTCAGTACTGTTTCTTTTATAATTGTTTTTCAAATTGCTGATCTCTTTCATAGTATTTGAACCAAATGCTATTTAAAGAAAAGATTGGAGTAAGAGAAGAACAAAGGGGAAAAAAAAAGATATGGCCAGGGCTATCTTCATTTAAATCTGTAAAATAATCTTTTTTCATAATTTGGAAAATATTGATGAGCCCCTGAAATATGTAATTTATATGAGGAGATGCTGGGTTAGAGTAGGAAGAGATGTTCTCCAGATATGAAATGATTCAACAGGTGGCACTGCCTCTAGAACAGTAGTTCTCAACCTTCCTAATGCCACGACCCTTTAATTCAGTTCATCATGTTATGGTGACCCCCCCAAGCATAAAATTATTTTCTTTGCTACTTCATAGCTATAATTTTGCTACTATTATGAATTTTAATGTAAATATCTGATATGCAGGAGACCCCCAAAGGGGTTGTGGCTGACAGGTTGAGTACCGCTGCACTAGAAAACATAACAACAAAATCGTGGGTGCCAAAAATTGTGCAGTTTGTTCAAGGAACATTAGGTAAATCTGATCTACTTTTGACTACTGGTTATATGGAGGTCAAAATAGGGAACAGAGAATGGAAGTCAGTGCCACATTGGGATGCCTTCAAGACTAAATTATTTGAACTTTATTTTATAAGCAGTAGAGTATTAATTTTTTTAAGAATGAAGAAGAATGGGATCTGGGTGACAGATGATTTGTGCTTCAGGAAGACCACACCAATCACATAGTTCAGGAATGACAGAAAATGAGGGTAGGCTGGGTGGGTGGGCATGGATACAAAGAGCAAGGAAAAGGAAAAGCCATGTATGAAAGAGGTCACTATAATGAACTAAGGGAATTCTAATGAGGGCGTGAGCCATGGCAGGTGATGGTGTGAAATCAGAGGATGAAACAATTTATTCTAAAATTACTGTGTACTAGGCTTGATGATTTATGGCAAGTGTTTGCCATACATTTTCCTATTTATTTTTTTCAATAAACTTTTGATGTGGTCATTATTTTTCCAAAATTTAGAAGGTGAGGCTAATGAGGTTAAGTGACTGCTTAGAGCTCCATGGATAAAAACATGCCAAACCAGGATGGCCTTGAGCCACATGATCTTCAGTACCCATGCTTCCAACTATGTGGCTTCATTACTTCTCAAGAAGTAGAATTTGTTAGAAGTTTCTTCACTGTGAGAAATGGAGACAAAAAGATAAGAAGAAAAGAACTAGCATTTATCTCACTCCTTAACATGGGGAATGTGTATGTTTAACAGAAGGAAAGGAAGTAGAAAAAGGTTAGATGGGAAGGCAGAGGAAAGAGTTGTATCATGAAAGACTGGGTGTGAGAGCAGTTCACAGAGTTGGGTACAGTCACAATAATTTTGGAAGTTGAGGACTGCTCTTCTTAAAAAAGAAAAACTTTCATCTCCTACACTAGATGGGAAAAGAAATCAGACTGCAGACACCTGATAGACGAGACCTTATGGTCTTGAAAGATGAGATGAGAAAGTGGATGCTGGAGACCTCACTTCTGATTTTCCAAGTTAGGTCATCAAAATTGGGGAATATTAAAGGCATAAAATTTCAGGAGAATTAGGGTCAAAATGCTGTGGGTATTTTGTCATTATTAAGAGGTTAGTATATATTGTGTACAAATAGGGTGTGTTGATAGAAAGAATGGCAATCTTGAGGTGTTGTAGTCATTTTTTCTCTTTCTTTTCCTTCCTTCCCTCCTTCCCTCCTTCTTTCCTTCCTTCCTTCCTCCCTCCCTTCCTTCCTTCCTTCCTTTCTTTCTTTCTTTCTTTCTTTCTTTCTTTTTTTTTCTTTCTTTCTTTCTCTCTGATACAGAATCTCACTGTTACCCTGCATTGAGTGCACAGCATCATCATAGCTCACAGCGACCTCAAACTCCTGGGCTCAAACCATCCTCTTACCTCAGCTTCCTGAGTAGCTAGGACTATAGGTACCCACCACAACACTTAGCTATTTTTTATGTTTTTTTAGTAGAGATGGACTCTTTCCCTTGCTCAGTCTATTCTTGAATTCCTGAGCTCGAGCAATTCTACTGCCTCATTCTACCAAGTGTTAAGATTATGTGTTAAGATATGTCTATTCTTGAATTCCTGAGCTCGAGCAATTCTACTGCCTCATTCTACCAAGTGTTAAGATTAAGTGTTAAGAAATGCCCATCCTGGTATATTGGACCAAATTCCATAACTGGATATAAAATGGTAAAATTATTTGAGTGTTATAAGCAAATTAGTTATTGTTGGCAAGAAGAAAAGTGGCATGGCTTCACCTGAATTCCATGTATAGAGTAAGAAGGGTGAAATCGTAGAAAAAACATTAAGTGACTCAGAACAATGACCTGAGAAGCGAGACAAGGTCACTAGGAAGAGAAAGGGAGTGGTCAGTCTGCACAAGAGCAGCATTTTAAAAGGATATATACTTAAATTTATAAGTTAGATAATATGCCTTCAGTTTCATAAGACATTCGGTCCAAGGTACTATCTCCTAGAGAGTTGCTAAAAATAATTTTAGAGGATGTCAAAGTTTTTCCTCTTACCTTAATCATATAGAATTTATTTTTTTAAAGAAGGAATATTTTTATTCTTTCCCAACCTTTTGTGTAAATAGCACTGAGAATTTACTCTAGGAAAATAATTGTCTTCCAACATCTTCTATACTCAGAAGTATATACTACAAGGAATGTATTATAAACTGGAGAACATAGATACTGAGGTCTTATCTCAGATTTGAACACTTTCCAAAATATTGCTGCTACTTTCCTATCATCTCATGGAACTGGACCAGATACGTGGCAGCCACATGACCTTCAATACACATTCTCTCATTATGGGGTAGAAGATCTTGTTCCCTGATTTGTGGTCACTTCTACTATGAGGTGTTCTTTTTATTTTGTTTCATCATTTTTTTTTTTTTCACAATATTGAAATGTTCAAAATTTTTACCAAGCCATGAAGGATTCTATTTTTCTGCCAAACTCTTTTTTTTCCAGGGAGGACACATAAAATTTAATTTCCTGACCTCTTCTGCTGATGTATAGCAGTCATTTTTCCACAACATTAGACTAGGTAATCTATTCTTAGGGGAACCTCTTCAAGCCTGACTGACATTATGCATTTTTCTTTCTTTTCCATATTTTATATTTCATTTTTTGCACTTTCTTCCTCTTCATATTTTCTGCTGTGGAAATATGGTAATAATGACAAAATATCTATGGAAAAACAGAATATATTTCCAATCCATTATGCTAAGAGGCAGTAAGAGAGAGAAAGGTAATGTTTTCCATTCCCGAAAATAATAAATTTGCATCTTAAGAAAAATCCGTGGACTCCTCTAGTAAAATCCCAAATGTAGATTGTTTTGATAGTGATTTAATGTTGGAAGATGAATTTTAGTGTCCATGCACAATTCTGGTAAAACAATAGCTTGGGAGACCAGTATCATCTATTAATGCAAAGAAGATATGGGAATACCACTGGGTTTTCTACTAGCCTTGCTTTCTTGACAAGGCTGAGCACAGCACCAAGCTCAGACTGAGCACACTCTTGATTGTCATCATTATATTAAGGTCCTTCCTGTTTTCTTCACTTTTTATCCCATGGCCCATCAGAAAAAGGAATTCAGTCAACTTGTTCTCATTTTCTCTCCCCACAAACAAGACACTGGACAGCTGTCATATCAGAACAACTACTTACAATAAATTTGTGTCTGATTCAAACAACTAAGATGGGACTGCAATGAGAAAAGCCTGTACTATTTGCCTAGAAGCCTGGGCCAGATCTGGCCAGAGGGTGGTGAGCAATGAACTGATGCCGTTGGTTAATACAGTGTCCATCTTGCAATAAAACAATAAACCACAGTAAGCATTGAACACTTTATGTGCTTGTGTCATTATACCAAATGTAGGCAGGAAAATTGCTTACAATTTCATTGGAGGCTGACTTCTGAAAAGATAACACAAAGCCATATATTCTTAGCATCAAATGGGTGATACTGACAGTAAAAGCTACAGGTCAGAGAAGGGAGAGCCCAGCATGTGTCCTAATGTGGATAGGAAGAGTCCACAGTGCCTTGAAGAATATTTTAGAATTACATTGAGGGAATACAGGAGGTTGCCTGATTGATGGAGGCACAAGTAAAAAGCCAAGAGACCAGCAGATGCAATGAGACCAAGTCATGTATCCAGTGTCAGAATGGCCACAATACCATGGTCCTGCATTATCAAAGTGCCCCCACTTGTCCTCGCTTCATGTATTTCTGTATTCACTTCTGGAATATAAGGATAAATGATATCATAAATCATCTCTTACAATGCAAGTAATTTTTTAATGCTTAGTTACATGAATTTGAGGTTACTCTATTGAATTTCACTTAATTTTTACTTGGCTTTGTAGTCAAAGTGGTATACAGGGTGGCCATAAAGTTTGTGTGCAATTTAAAATAGTGTGCAATTTTATTTTTTTCCAATTTTTTTATTGTTTGGAATTCATTGAGGGTACAAAGATTTACAATACACTGATTACATTTGTTAAAGTTTCTCTTATAATTGTGTTTTGCCCCTAAGATGTGTGCCATACATCATGACCCCCCCCCCCTTAAATTGCACATGGACTTTCTGGTTGCCCTGTATTATGTCTTTTTTTTCTGTAATAATATGATTTTAAAACTTCAATAAATATGTAGTGTTACATACCTTTTTAAATATACCTTTAAAAAGGCATTAAGCACTACATTAGGTAAACAGAATCATAGCATTTAACATAGTATTCATAGAGATTAAATATACTGAAACTATGTAGAGCACCGGTAATATAGAAAAGAAGTATTCCCAATGTTATCTATGACTTTTTGAAAGGATATGGGTTTTATAGAAAAGTTTAGATATGCAGGATATACAAGTTCCAATAATAAAAATAATTAATAATAAGTTTGTCATGTTGAAGAAACTTAAACAAAATCTCCTATTTCTCTTCTTTCTCTGAGTCTCACCTACCCTCAGTATGATTTTAATGCAGTTGAAAATAATGTCTTCTCCAAGCAAATAATAATTCAAGGCCACTCTTCCTTTCTTTAGCAGGCCCATTCCAGGAATAACGGCCATGTCTTGAATAAATTCTTAATTTTTTTTGTTTTTAAAGACAATGCTTGATTCCACTGAAATAGTGCAGAGAAAGAAATATGCACTCCTGTTGGAATAACAATTGTTTATGGATTCACCAGTTCATCAACAATTCCTAAACCAATTTAGATATTTTAGTTCCCCATTTGAATGTCTTCTTCTGTGTGAATCAATTCAAAACTTACTCTTATAGCTTTTAGCTTAAAGGGGGGTGGGATCTATTTCTCTATTCACAACACTTCTGACAACACATGCGTGGGTGCTTTCTTCCACACCAACCAGTCCTACAACTCTCCATACACCAAAAGGGTGTCCTACAATTTAATTCAATTTTAACAGTAAGTACTGGGAGTTATTGTATTATTACAAGATTAACCTCTCTATCAACCAGCTGCACGAGTTCATTGCTCACAATCCTCTGGCTAGATATGTATTAGGCTTCTAGGCAATGGAGTAGACATTTTTCACTGCATTACAGATCAATTGTTTGAATCAGATACAAATTGATAGTGAGTAGAAGTTACTCTGATCTGACAGCTGTCTGTAGGTTAAGGGATCAGTCCCACAGACTCCTCCAGTTCAGATGCCACTCCCAGGTAGTGGATCCAAAGGTATTCACACTTCTGTGACTCAGAAGCTCCTACAATCTTGCCTTCATGTTTGTTAATTTGCTACCATAGCTTACAGAACTCAAGTAAACACAGGCTTATTTAATGAGATATTACAAAGAATAAAAATGAAAAGTGATGACAAGGAACACAGGACTAAGGCCCAGCAAGTTTCTGAACTCAGGGACTCTGTCCCTGTGGAGAGAAGATGTACTATTCTCTTGGCATGTGAATGTGTTCACCCACCCAGAAGCTCTCTGATCCTCTTTAATTGGGGTTTTATAGAGGTTCCATTTTTGTGTGTTTGATGGATTAAATCATAGGCCATTGATGATTAACTCAATTTCTGGCCCCTTTCCCCTCTCTAGAAGTGCAGGATGCAAGTGGGTGGCAGGTTAGGCTGAAAAGTCTAAACCTCTGATCATATATGGTTGGTTCTGCTGGCAAGCAGTTCTCATCACCCAAGAGTGACCTCATTAACATAAAGTCAGGTACCTTATAAAATGCTTGTTATCAATAACAAAATGTGTCCCTCTCACCCCCATCACTTGGGGAGTTACAATGGGCTTAGACGTTCTCTGCCAGGAACTATGGACAAAGACCAAATATATACTTTTTTATTTTCACTTTTAAAATTTTATTATTATTATTTACCAATGGAGAGATGCAGTTTATTTACACCAGCAGACATAGCTTACTTAATATCACAGAATCAAAGATCTCTTGGGGTTTTTGGTTCTTGTTTTTCTTTCTGTTTTGGTTTTACTTATTTTCTTTTACAAGATTTAAGCAACTGTACATCTGTGAACCTGAAATAAGTTTTTATCCTCAGCATCTTTCCGTCTTCTTTGATTATCTAAATCCTGATACATATGGCTCAAGACATTTTTGTATATGGTGATTTTGAGATGAGAAATATTTAATTCAAAAGTGAAGCATACAAATTTTTTTTTTTTTATATAAGATAATTAAACTGTGATTTTGCTACAGTAAGGAAGACTAGGGTCCAAAATTTAAATGGAAAACCAAGAATAAACAGTGCCTTGTATGTGACAGGCACTCAATAATAGTTGTTGAATTATGAATGAATGAATGAAATTCATGTATAGTTCAATTTTAATCAGTCTTACTTGCTCCATAGGCCTAAAGAAATTCAGGGATTGTCAACATCAGTGACTTCAGAGTTTTTCATTACTTCAGCCAATTCCTGGAGTTTTAAACCCAAAAAGGAGACACTGAGGCTGAAGGAAGAAGTTGGACAATGATTACCTTTCTCCATGGCCAAAGAACATCACACATCAGTTGTGCCAAGCCAAACACTCATCTACAGTGTAAACCAAATCAACCAAAGGAAAATGCAGAAACTGTCAGAATGATGCTCTGATAAAGAATAATGAAGTCCTGTTCAAAAAAGTCCACTGCTGGGACAAGACAGATTGTCAAGGGTGGGTGGAAAAGAAGAAATTGAGAAATTGCCACATGAAACAGTTGAGCTCTGAGTTTAGAGTGAAAAGTCCCCATGGCTGGAAATCTTCGAGACTTCAATCAGCAATGTATTCCATTGCCTTTGATTAATGTGTGGAATTGTCTCCTTTACTCATTACCACTTAAAAAAAAAAAAGAGAGAGAGAGAGATCTGACAATTCCAGCAATTGTCTTTAGCTTTTGTTGTTTTCCATTAGCAACAGGAGCATATTCTTTTAGTGAAACACAAAAGCTTGTATCCCAGGCTACCGCTGCGCCATGCAGCATGCAGGTGACTCACTCATTTGGAGAGACGCTCAGAAAGGTGGTTAGAGACTGTTTTAGCACTTTATTTGCCCCAATTATCTGTTCCTGCCTATTAGGGTGAATAGAATATCATGGCATTGTTTATCATGGGCTTTATATTTGCTAATAACATTGTTGTTTATTACCACAAACATGCTGTATGCAGTCGGCTTGGCTTCTGTTAATCCCCACTGCTCAAGTTGTTTTTTATTTTCTTTTTTCTGTTTTTCCTTTATCTTTTTTTTGCCACAGAAGACAAATTAGATCCCACTGAATCAATCACATTTCCCACAGCTTGTGATTGTAAAGATGCCTTCCTGAATTGGGCTTCAGGTTGATTAGTTTGGGGCAGAAAACCCTAAAGAAAATAACAGGGTGATACTTACATGCAGGAATGGCTCTCCAACCATATTCCAATAGCAAGTGTCTGCTTGGGCATTTCCTGCCAGGTGCTCACAGCCTGAATTGCACAAGTTCATGTAACCATCAGAGAAAAGAATGCAGCAAATAGTTGCCATTAGATCATTTAGACTTCCCCAAAGCCCTCTTCTTCCACATACTGTTTTACACAAACGTATCCAGGGACTCTACAAAGCCTGAGGCCTGCTGAATGTGCTTTTAAAAAAATGCCCCTCATTTGGGCCTGTAGGAAAGATAGTATCTCTATAGTCTATTATTCCCCCGACCACCACGCAGAATTGTGAGAATTCTGTTTGTATTCTTTCTCTCTGCAATAAGCTTGCCACATGACTATATCTGGATCTTTATTTAAGAACAATTGAGGTAGGTGATTAATACTTAATACCTAAGGATTGATTCTGACAAGGGACGTAATAAATTACTCTCTCTCTCTCCCACTTTCTTCCTTTTGGATATGTTTGTAATCTGGGTTACTTAGAGGTGCACAGATCATGATTAAAATATGATAGTGAAGACAGCTACCTGGGAGAAGATGGCTGTGCCAGCAGTGACTGGGATCTCCTGGTAGGCGCAATGCTTCAGTACCTCTGAGGCCAGGCCATTTGCCAAGCTTGTGCCAAGCTGTTCAGATATATGATGTTGAAGGTTGCTATGCCACTGATCTTTATTCTGCTCCATCAAAACAAAATAATGTGGAACAAGTAGAAAAGGAGTTTTTGAGAGTATTACAACTTTGGAAGAAACCTAAAATGGCCGTTTCTATTTTGAATACTTATGTGAAACATTCCATTAAAATGAAAAGCCAAATCAAAGCAAAAGAGTGGTTTTCTCTCCTCACTTCCAACCTGATGAATTTGCTTGCAGAACATGGTAGCTTAAGTGATACCTAAGGAGGCTTTTCTGTCTTTTCCACCATGATGAGTGTCCACTGTGGAGAGGTGCCTTTGCACAGGACCACTGCATCTCCTCTTGAAGAAGCTGCTCTCACTGAATTAAAAACAGTCGTGAAAAGCTTCCTAAGTCAAGGCCAAATATTGAAATTGGAGGTTAAGACTGATCCAACAATCATGGGTTGAATGACTATTTGAAGTGGAGAGAAATACATGGACATGACTGCAAAAATCAAGATTCAGAAGCTGAGTAGGGCTATATGGGAGATATCTGAAAGTGTTGATTTTCTATTATTGTTGAAAAGTTCTTAAACTTGAAGGAACAATAAAATGCTTCCAGAACAACAACAAAATGGCAGTGAAGAAGATAGATCTTATTTGGGAACTACATGCAGACATTTCTCAAGTTCCAAAGAGTTTACATCATGATAAACCATCCTAGTGTTGAGAATTTTGTGAGCGAATGCATTTGATATACATAATCTTCTGAACATCAAAGCTTAACCTAGTGTAGCTTAAATGTGCTCAGACTACTCACATCAACCTACAATTGGTTAACATCATCAAACAGAAATCTTATCCACATAGTGCTAAATACCTCAAGTAATTTATTGAATACCATACTTAAAGTGAAAAACAATATTTGTGTGAGTATTTGAAATACAGTTTCTACTGAATGGGTATCACTGTTACACCAACATAAAGTAAAAATTTAAGTTGAACCAACATATATTGCATAGCTACTGGAGATAGATTAGGAAAAGATGCCAAATAGAATATCTTATTTAAAGTATGTGCTAATTTACTACAAATAATCAGGAACAATTACATTTCAAACAGATATTAAAATGGAAGTTAATGAGCTTCGAAAATGTTTTTATTTTTTTAAGTTGCCACAGAAATAGCCAGATTAATTTATAGAAGATCAGAGAAGACCATTGTAGAAATGAATAAAATTTGGTCTTCGGACTCAGACAAAATGGCTTTTTCACGTTGGAATCTTCATTAAGTTACTTACATTTTTTGAGTTTCTATTTCCTCATTGTAAAAGATTACAATAATCATCTTATGAGCTTGTGTTAATTATTAGAAAAAAATAGTATTTAGAAATTGTAAATACCTGAGTCCAAAAAAATTTCTGAGTGGACACTTTCATCTTACATGCTTGAAAGGAAGATATGGAAACTGGGAAAGATTTCTACTAAACCAGCTATTTGTCTTAAGAGCAAGAGGCATGACCAACAATGTGTATCTAAATGTACCTGCTTTAGCTGCTTGAGCAGGTGAAACAAGTAGAATATTTTTTAAACTTCAAGTATATGGAGGATATTAGGGAATTCTTCATGAGTGCAAGAAATAATCCAAGAAAGAAATAAACTAAAATGAAATTCCAAGTATCAGACATGAAGAAATGGCATTTTTAAAAGTTAGTAGAGTGCTCCAATTTGGGGTAGCTAGGTAAGAATATTCCACTGACAAACAGTGATTATAAAATATGAAAATAATATTTAACAAATATTTGCATAAATTTGAGGGGTCTTTACTCTTGAGATATTGGGTACAGCATGTTAAGATTTGGGAATTTGCAGCCTTTTTCCTGTGAGCACTCCCAAATTGGCAAGCCCTTTAAGTTGCATAAAACTGGAGCCTAAAAGAATTAAAGAACCCCAGAGAAGGATCTGAGGATGGTAGAATGATTAGAAAGTTAGAGGTAGGAGACAACCTCAAAGGGAAAATAATTGTGGAGCTATTCACGAGGCAAAGTTTGAAGTTTGAGTATAGAAATCATTCTTCGTAGAAATATTAGACAATTCACAGCCTCTACAGAATGTACAGGATACATCAACAACAACAACAACAAACAAAGAACAACAAACATACGCACACAAAAAGCACAAGTTATGGATAAAAAATGGGAAAATAGAAACACAAGTCAACAGAAGTTGACTCTGAGATCACCCAGATGTTGAAATTAACAGAAAAGGACATTAAATCAGCTATTTTTAATATGTCCAAAAGCTTTTAAAATGTGTGCATATATATTTGATAGGTGAAAAATGAAAATATTAACCTAGAATTAGTCTATACAAAAACAATACGAATTTCAGAGTTCAAAATATAATAACTAAAATACCAAAGTAACTGGATTAGATTAAGAGAAGATTGGATATGGCAAATAAAGAATAAATTTACTTGAAAGTAGATTGAACTTACTCAACATGGAGAAAGAATATTGAAGAAAAAAATCAGACTTGCAGAAATCTGTGGGACAATAATAAGTAGTCTAATGTATGTGTAACTGAAGTTCCAGAAGAAAAGAAAAAGCAACAGGAAAGAAAAATTAAAAAAAATAAAGACTGAAAATTTAACAAATTTGGTGAAACTCAACAAATTCCAGAAGCTAATATATCTCAATCATGAAAAATCAGATAAAATCACATATTGGCACATGAAAGTCAAATTTATGAAATTCGATAATAAGGTAAAAAAAATCTTGAAATTAGTCATAGAAGATGATAGATTGCATGACAGAAACTAAAGATGCCAATGATGGGTGGTCCTCATTAGTGACAATGAAAGCCTGAACACTGTGAGTAACTTCAAATATGAAGGTGAAATAAAGACCCTTTCAAATAGGTAATAGCAAAGAGTTCATCATTGTCTGATGTTCACCTAACACACAGAAGAATGCTGAAAAGCACTTATTCGGGAAGCAGAAAAATAACACAAGATAGAATTGCAAGTTTACAGGAAGCACCAATGACCAATAAGTAAGTGGTTAACATATGTTTCTATTATTTTAAAAAAATTATTTGAAATAATATAACTACTTAAAGGAAAAACTCTGTTACCATACTGTAGATTTTACAACACTGTAGATGTTTGATAAATTAAAAAGGTGAACATCACAAAGAAATAAAGGTAGAAAAAAGAAATATATTGTTGAATATTTTTTATATCACATAAGAGCATAATAAATACCGAGTAGTCATAAATTGAAAAAAAAAAAATACTTAGAGAAACCACTTTCAAATCCAAAGAGCTAAAGAATTACACCTAACACACATGCAAAGGGATTATGGAAGAACAAGAGACGGACCTCCAGTTTCTGGTTTTACATGTAAGAAGTTTAGAAGTCACCACAATGCTAACAACAAGTAAAAAGCTGAACAAACTAAAAAAAAAAAAAAAAAAAAAAAAATCAATGTATTAAATCCATAAGAGAAGTATAATAAGAACAAGCTGCTCCCTCCCATATTGGAGAAACAAGCAGACAGCGAATTGAAACATACCTGAGGAGAAACTTTCATAGGAATCAGTGCTAGAGTAGAAAAACCTTAATTATAATTGATTAATTATTGGAGAAAATTAATTACTGTGGAAAAATATGAGATTTAAAACCTTTGAGGGACCTAGGCATGGGGAGCAGAGAAGGAACATGCTTTTGTGAGTTTTATTTCCAGGAATGCAATAAAGTTCTTTTGGTAAATATTAGAGAAAAAACTTCACGTGCTTCTGGCAGGTTGAGTGGAAAAAGAAACCATTTTGAAATATTCCAGAGCAGTGTGTCTTTCTTAACAAGATCTTTCCTCAGGAGAAACTTGTTAATCAAAGTCTAACCTACTGAGTTTTCATCAAAGCCTACCAGACCAAGAGAAAGGAAAACAGAAAACTCCAGTTCACTCTAGCCATCCTGTTCCACTTTAAAAAAGTGGGTGGTTCGGAAATAAACCTGAGAAACACTTGTGGAGATCACGCTTCTAAGGCCCAGATTCATTAAAAGACTGAGATAGTAAGACTATAAAACAAAGCCCCTACCCACCCCCCAACCTTACCACCACATTATTAAAGGCCTATTGATAGTAGTTCTTTTTACCCAAGACATCATGCCTGGTTATCAACAGAAAAAGAAAAAAAGAAAAAAAAAAAATTCTAGGCTTACTAAAAGGTAAAAGACACAGTTTGTAGAGACATAGCAAGATTCAGAAGCAGACATGGAAAGAATGTCAGAATTATCAGAGAGGAAATTGAAAACAACTGTGAGTAATATGCTAAGAGTTCTAATGGATCAAGTAGATAGTACATAAAAAGAGATGGGTAATGTACATAGAGAAATAAAAATCATAAAAAAGAATAAAAAGAAATGTTTGGCTTAAAAAGAAAAAACCTAACAGAATAAAAGAATGTCTTTGATTATCTTATTAATACATAGATTGAACACAACTGAAAAAATATCTGACTAGGAGAGATTTCTCAATAGAGATCTCCCAAGCTGAAAATCAAAGAGAACAAAGGCTGAAAAAAAAAATTCAGAAATTATGAAACAACTAGAAAAAATACTTACATGAATGAGAATACTAGAATGAGGAAAAAAGGAATAGAATAAATGTTTGAAACAACAGTGATTGAAAATTTATCCAAGTTAATGACAGATAACAAACATCAGGTCCAGGAAACTCAGTTAACACTAACCAGGATAATGCTCCCAATACAAAACTACAACAACAACAAAAGTCAACATTTTATATTCAAACTACAAAAAATCAAAGAAGAAATCTGAAAGAAGTTCAGGGATGTGGGAACCTCACCTATTAAGGTGCAAAGACAACAGTAACATTCAACTTCCTCCAACAAATCATGTAAGCAAGAAGATACTAAACTGAAATACAGTAAAACCTCCATAGTTGACCATCTCCCTATTTTAGCTACCTACTTAAGTGAATCTAATTTAAAGACCAGACATGTACCACAATGTACATTCAGTACAGTAGGCCTAGTTCCTTCTGTTCACCACCTCAAAACGTATAGAGTTTCTATTGAATTTACAGTGTTAAGAGAAAAAGACACATAACCACTAACCTAGAATTCTATACCCTGAGAAACTATCCTTCAAAAGTGAAGGAGAATTAAAACCTCCCTCAAGTAAAAATTGAAGAAATTTGAGAGCAGACCTCAGAATAAATGTTAAAAGAATTTTTTTGGAGAGAAGGAAAATAATATAGTTCAGAAAGAGATCTACAGAAAAAAGTAAAGAGCCTGAAAGAAATAATAAGAGAAGATAAATTAGAAACTTTATTTTTAAACATTTTAAATGATCTAATAGATAACAGCTTTTTCAGAATAACAGCAGTGATGCACTTGATTATATAGTATATACTTGATCTTAGTGTATTTTCTAATATGCAAGTGAAATAAGTGACAAGCAATAATATAGAAAATATTATTGGAGGAGGGTAGAATTGGTTTGTTTTTGTTGTTGTTATTATTGTTGTTATAAGACTGTGTGGTCTGTGGACTGTAGGAACTAGAGTGCACAGCAGAAAGTGAGTGAGCAAAGCTTCATCTTTATTTATAGCCATTCCCCATCACTCACATCACTGTTTGAGCTCCATCTCCTTCTGCCAACCCCTCCTCCCCAGTTCATGGGAAAATTGTCTTCCATGAAATTGGCCCCTAGTGCCAATAATTATGGACTGCTATTATAAGGTACACATGAAGTGGTACAGTGTTATTAGAAAGTGGGCTAAAATTATTTGAAATTTATATTGCAAAGTCTAGTGTAGCCCTCTAAGAAGTTGAAAGAGAATAAATGATATGCTGAGAAAGGAGAGAAAACAGATTCATATAAAATGTTCAATGAAGACCACAAGAAGTAAAACAGGGTGAAGAAAAGAGAAGCAAAGAAAAAGGGTAGCAAATAAGAAACAATAACAAATATGGGAGATATTAATCCAACTACGGTAGAAACTCTGTAAGTTGACCATCCAAGGGACTGTAAAAATCTTTCAACAAATAGAGGTGATAAATATAATAAACTATACCTATTGTACTGATGGGTACATGAGAAAATCATATGGTATCATACATAATCAAAACAAGTAAAATCACATATATTGTATCAAACAAAATCAATACATTTACTGTTTTCTCATGGTTTAATCATTCTTTCTGACAAGAGTCAATCTTAGTCTGATCCTTATTATTATTACAAATATTAAGTGTAGAAATCATTATCAACACTGACCATACCGTTCAACATACCTGTGCATTATTCTAAAGCAAATGATGTCAGCTGCATTATCAGATGACTGCCATCCTCTACTTCTGGAATCTCTGCAATTTCTGTGTCATTCTTATCTGATTCTTCTACTTCATCAGCTGCTTAATGCACTTTTATGCTGGTCTATACTTTGGTCAATATCATTTAGTAATTGCTTCTGGGTCAGGTTCACAGTAGTTGCCACCTCATCATGCACTGCAACAAAACCTTCAAAATCTACCCCTTCAAATTCTACCATGGGAAATAGACTATCTGATGAGGCCAAAGCAGCCTGCTCTTGCGTTGTGACATATCCAATTTAATTGAAACATCATTTCTGGCTGAACTTTGTTAACTGATGCAATGGATGAAGTTGCTTTTATTACAGGTCCACCGGTTTGTGTTTTAGTAATGACCCCCTGTGAGAGCTGGGCTTGGTAATCCAAATGCTTTGATCCTGCCTTGGCCAAAAGGTTTGATTTTTGAGGTTGTCTTTAAAAGCATACATTTTAGTGTTATGTTTGTGAAATAATTCACTGTGGGTATCCAGGACAGTTGTCTACTGTCAATAGAATAGGCCAGTTTTTCTTCATTTCCTAGTTGATACCCATTACCTCTTCTCAAATAGAGCACCTGTCATCCTGTGCATTTGTTTCACCTCAAAGTGAAGAGTGGATATGTAGGCTTTAGGTTCTTAAATGTGCATGGCTTTGCCACGTTACCAATGACTAACTGCTTTAGTTTCTCTCAAGTTAAGGTAGTGCATGTAGAACTTTGAAATGTTTTTGGAAAGTTTCCCAGTCTTAACATTTGTCACCCTTTATGATGAAGCTCCTCTCAGACATAACCTTGCAAATGTGTTCACACTTATGAGCTGCAAGGTGTCATCCTCTTAAAGCCTCTTGCAAAGTCTGAGAAATCTCTGATTTACTCTTCCATAACTTCTCCTGGAACTTCATTGGATTCACCACATATGACTTTCTGGGAGATGGCAGGTCACAGTATAAATTTCTCAAAACGGGTGGTGCCGGTGGCTCAGTGAGTGGAGTGCCAGGCCCATATACCGAGGGTGGCGGGTTCAAGCCCAGCCGAAGTCAAACTGCAGCAGCAACAACAACAAATAGCCAGGACTTGTAGTGGGTGGTACTCGAGAGGCTGAAACAAGAGAATCACCTAAGCTCAAGAGCGGGAGGTTGCTGTGAGCTGTGATGAAACAGCACTCTACTGAGGGCGACAAAGTGAGAACTGTCTAATAATAATAATAATAATAATAATAACAAATAAATAAATAAATTTCTCAAACCAACCATTTGATGGCCAAAAATCTGCCACCCTAAATTCATGTGCAAATTTTTAACAACTTCTTGGATTATCAGCCCAGAGATTGGGATATTAACTGCCCTTATTTGTTTTAACCATCTTCCCATGGCTTCATTGACTTTACTTAGAGAAAATTTTCTTCCTTTTCACTATAGGTCTTCACTTTCCTTACTATCTCCCTAGCTCAGTGGTTCTCAACTTTCCTAATGCCACAAACCTTTAATACAGTCCAAAGGGGTGGCTACACACAGGTTGAGAATTGCTCCTATTGTGGCTTCATTGACATCACTGAGGGAAGTTTTCTTCCTTTTCTCCTATAGGTCTTCACTTCTTATTATCTCTCTTTAAGTACTCATATTTGCAGTTCCAGATGTTGCTAACTGTGTTCTTGCTAACACCAAAATTTTTTGCCATCTTTCTCAGACTGCTACTTTTCAGAAAATGTAGATCACCCTTTCTTTTTTTCTTTTCTTTCTTTTTTTTTTTTTAAATCACCCTTTTTTTGAATGTCAGTTTTCTGAATTCTTTATTTTGGACCATCATATCTTAATTAACTGTAAAAATTTTCATTAATTGTAGGATTTACCTACAATTCAGACCAGTCCTTCATGTTGAGAAATCTTCTACAACACATGATAAACAATAGAAAGTTAGACCTATAAACAACATGTGGTAATACTAAAACATAAAAAGACATCTTATACTAAAAAAAAAAAAAAAAAAAAAAAAAAAAAAAAAAAAAATTTATATATATACACACACACACACACACACACACACACACACAATTAAGGGACAAAGCCCACACTTTCTTCTTCTTGGCATAGAGTTAACTCAATAGGTCAAGTTATAAAGGGTAAACAAATTTATGTGTCACAATCCAAATAGTCAAGATAAAACTCACAGAAGTGCTCAGTATAAAGGGTCTTCCATTAATCACATGTGGCATATGTCTGGTCTATGAAAAGTAGGTCAAGGTAAGGAGGTCAAAATAGGCAGGTTGTCAACTATGATGATTCTACTGTATATCAATATTATTTAAATATCTATGGTTTAAATACATCAATTAAGAGACAGAGATATCATAGTGAATCAAAAATCAAGACAGAGTGTGTTGTTTACAAGAAAAACATTTTCAATATAAAGTTAAAAAAACAGATAGCCCCACTTGCATAGATGTGGAACCATTCAAATCGCCCATCAATGCATGAGTTGATTAATAAATGTAGCATATATATGCCACAAAAATGGAGTACTACTCAGCCATAAAAAATGTGAACTTATGCCTTTTGTAGCAACCTGGATGGAACTCGGAAACTATTCTTCTAAGCAAAGTATCACAGAAGTGGAAAAATAAATAGCACATGTTCTCACTATTAAAATGGAACTAATTGATCAACACCCTTGTACATATTTGGTAATAAAACTCAATGGAAAGCAAGCAGGTAGAAGGGGGAAGGGAGTGGACTTCACATATTACAGGTATAATGCATACTATATGGGTAATAGGTACACTTATAACTTTGACTCAAACTGCACAAAACAATTCATGTAACCAAAACATTCGTGACCCTGTAATATTTTGATGTTTGAAAAAAAATTCAAAAATGTTTGAGAAAGAAAGCTTGGTAATAATTTTTTTTTTAAGTTTAGAATAATTTAACCATGTAGCTATATAATCCTGGACTCTTTCCTTGCTTGCATGGTTTCTGTAGAGAAGTCTAATTTAATTATTATCCTTGTTCTACTAAATGTAAGGCTATCCTTCCCTCATCAGCTGTCTTCTTTAAACATTTTTATTTCTGAATTTTTGATTTTCTGATATTGAAATTATATGTCTAATTATAAATTTTTGGTATTTATACTGCTTGGTGTTTTCTGAACTTCTTAGATCTGCAATTTGTTATCTGTTCTTAATTTCAAAATTCTCAGACATTGTTTTAAATATTTATTTTATTCCTTTTTCTCTCTTTTAGGATCCTTCTAGTATTCTGAATATGCCTATATACACTTGGTATATTTGTCCCAAAGTTCTTGGATAATCTGTTCCTTTAAAAAAAGTTCTCTTTTTTTTTCTTTGATTGCTATTTTGGGAAACACTTATGGATATATCTTTGGATTCATTCTTCAGCCAATGTTCAGTCAACTAAGGAATTTATCAAAAACATACTTAATCTCTTTTACAATGTTATTTATTTATGAGCATCTCCTTGTGATTCCTTCCTAGAGATACATCTGTCTGCTTACATTATCCATATGTTCTTGCATGATATTCACCTTTTACATTAGAGTCCTTAGCATATTAATTATAATTATTTTGAATTCCAATTCTGATAATTTAAAAATCTTTATATTACCTGAGTATGGCTCTAATCCTTGGTCTGTCTCTTCAGACTGTTATTTGGTTGTTTGTTTTTGCTTTGCTTTAGTGTTTTTTTTTTTTTTGTCTTTTTTTTGTCTTTCATCACATCTTCTAATTTTTGTTTCTTTCTTTTTTTTTTTCTGAAAGCTGAATATGATAATTTTTTTTGCTGAAAGCTAAACATGATTAAATAGGCCTTTAATGTAATATTTTATGTTGCCTGGCTATAAGTTAGACTATGTTTACTATTTGCTGTGGCTAACAGTATCAGAAGCTAAAACTTCCTCTGATGTTCTTATTTTTATTTCCTTTATTGGCTTGTTTCCCTGGGGACTCTTTAAATAAGGTCTGATCCTTGCAAGTGTGTTTTATTTGTTTTGTTTTGTTTCTAAGCCAAAATACACTGTTATGATACAGGAGCCTAGTTGATATACTGGTAAGGTATAAATGTGAGGTGATACACTTATAAACTTTTCATTATGCCTTTCTTTTGGTGGGCCTGTGACCTTGGAGGTGACATTTACAGTGGCTTCTAGTTTCCCCCACCTCTCTTAGGTGAGAGGGGAAGGCTAGAGAGAGCAAGAATTGGGTATGTTACTTACCCACATTTAAGGATACAGAGGTATGAGTTGTGTATTTCCTTTCTTGAGATTGATTTGCCTTGGGAAAAAACCATGACAGTTTGGCTGTGGTAAAATAGTTTCTTTTGAGTGTACTCTTACGTTTAGAAAAATTGAATCCTTTGGTTGTATTTCATTTCTGTGTAAATCTTTGTGTAAAGACACATTTTCATTTCTCTTAATAGATACCTAGGAACGTATGGTTAATTTATGGTTCACTATTTAAGAAACTGCTAAACTATATTCAAAGTAGCTTTATCGCTTAACATTTATTCAAGCATTGTGTGAGGTTACTTCTTCTCTACATGATTTGGCATGTTTTATAGAGTAAATATACACCTGTCATTTGAGTCAGTAATTGTGTTTCTAAGAATGTACTCCAGAGAATAAAAATACATATACAGAGAAAGGGTTCTACAAGAATGCCCATGCTAGCTTTATTCACAGTAGCTCCCAAATTGGAAATAATTCAAATGTCTATCAAAAGAAAAAAGGGTAAACAAATTATGGTGTATTCAGAGTATCTCTCAGCAGGAAAAGGAAATGATAAAAACAACAGGAATGTAAATCAGATATTATGTTAATTAAAATAAGTCAAAAACAAAAGTGTTATTCAATTCATATGAAGATTTAGAACAAGTACAACTATTCCAAGATGAAAAGAGAAAAAATCAGAATAGTTGCAGTTAGCTTTGGATTAGGAGAATCGATGGGAAAGGCATATGAGAGTACTTTCTGGGAAAATATAAATTTCTTTTCATTGTGAAATGTAGTGGATTATATCCATTCATTACAATTGTTAATATTTCTTTGTAAAAATATGTAAATTATACATTAAAATAATTTAAAACCAATAGTAAAATAAAGAAAGCAAGTAGATTTGACCATTTTCACAAATAAAATGTAAAAATAAAGTTATTTGATTGAACAAATATCATAGAGAAAAATAAAAGGAGAAACACTGAACCAATGGAGATACTCAATTAAAATGAACCTTTTCTAAAGAATAGTTCATCTTGACAGGGTAAGGAGGCTCATGCCTATAATCCTAGTATTCTGGAGACAAAGGGTTCCTCATCCTTTGAGCTCAGGAATTCAAGAGAAAAGGAATCTGAGCAAGAAGCAGACCTTATCTCTACTAAAAATAGAAAAAAAAATTGCAGTTGTGGGTCATGCCAGATGCCTATATTCCTAGCTACTTGGAAGGCTGAGGCAAGAGGTTTGCTTTGAGCTCGGGAGTTTGAGGTTACTGTGAGCTCGGCTGTTGACATGGCACTCTAGCCTGGAAAATAGAGTGCCTTAAAAAAAAAAAAAAAAGAAAAAAAAAGGAGGGGGGCAGAGCATGATAGCAGACAGGATGCATGTTTAGCCCATCACTCCCAAATCAGCAAGTGAGAGTGAGGGAGCTCTAGATCTTTTCCCCACGTGGAGTGTTGATGTGGATAGGCAGCTAGAGGTGTGCAGAGAATTGGCGAATTGCTGTATTTGAGGTGTAATCCAAGGTCATGGACTCTGCTATAGAAATTTCCCCTGCAGAGCCAGCTGGGCTCACAGCAGGGCTCTCTGGAGAAGGAGTCCCAACTTCCAGAAATTCCCTCCATTGGGGTGAGGAAGGAGAGCCTTAGTTAAT
Source organism: Loris lydekkerianus (assembly GCA_963574355.1). Taxonomy (NCBI): domain Eukaryota; kingdom Metazoa; phylum Chordata; class Mammalia; order Primates; family Lorisidae; genus Loris; species Loris lydekkerianus. The sequence continues at coordinate 6,949 of CAUYPK010066720.1, read as the reverse complement.
TGCTCATTAGTAGAGATTACACAGCAAGCAAGAAACTCTCTTAGGGGAGGGGACGACCACACAACTTCTTTGGAATAAGATCTGTACCTGAAATTAGTCTTTTTGGGGTCGAAGCTTGCCTCAGCAGGGAAGATGACCAATTATCTATCTTATCTCTCAGCTCGGCTCCCCTCCTTCGGCTTTGTTGGATTCTTTCTGGCCGTTATCTCTCCCTCTGGACTGGAGCTTCTGTTGAGAGCTGGCTCCAGTCATCTGTCATCCTCCATTCCCACTTGTTCTTGTTGCATGTGAAAATTGGACTTAGGGAAAGTAGCTGACCTGAAGATTCAGCAAAACACAAAGAACATTAAAACCAAATGAGCAAATAAACAGATAAAAAGGCTACCAGACACACAAGCCCACAGATGCACAATCAGAAACACATAGACATACAAAAAAAACAACTACAACAAAAATAATGATAACCATAAAAATAATTGGAAAAAAAAATTAAGAAAAAAAACTTCTAAAAATGTTATGTAAACATTCTCAGAAACCATAAGAAGGGAAGGAGATGAAGAGAGAAAGGAAGAAAAAAAATAGTGTTAATAAAAAAGTTAAAAAAAAGAAAAAAAATTAACAATAATTCCTCCAAGAAAAGAATGAAAAAAGAGATGACAAAAAAAAGGCACCAACCACAAAAATATTACTATTGTATATATATAAAAATATACAACTATACATATGACACAGGGGTCTCTATTTTAGTAGGAATATACTTATATTGCAATATACTTTCTGGACAACAGGTGGCAGTGTGAGTGGTTCCCAGGCTTATACCTGATTCACAGTTTACATTGTTGGTAACCACCATACCTGGCCCCTCACCATTTTTGAAGTTCCAATATATGTCTGTTGCCCAACCTTGGCTCTTCTATTCCAGACAGCACCCTTATCTGACCTCCAAACTCAGTGAAGGAGTCCATGCTTCACAAATCTTTCCACTCAGCTCCCAGATTCTCTACCAACTGGGAACTGCTATTGTCTGTGGGAGAGAGGCAGGTTGCCACTGGCTCCTGCCACCTCAGCTATCATGCCCAGACCCCTTCATCAGTTTCCAAAGCTTAGAATCTCACTTTTAAGTCCAGTAACCTGCCAGTTTGCTGCACACCCTGAACTGCCAGTCCACACTAATATTCCTCACCAGGAATGGTCCAGTCTATTCAATCACTCCCGCTGTTCTGGGAAAAGGTGTCTGCTATCTCCTACACTCAAAATATGTCTGTTTCCCCTTAATTTTTTATTGGGCTACCCAGCCTCCTGCAACTCTGAACAGCACCCCTTTTTGGTTGCCAAACTCCACTCAGGAATCCATACTTAACTGAAATTTCCACCCAAGAGGAGATACCTCCCACCCAATATCAGCATTAATAGAGTGATCCTGCCGGGGTCAAATTTTGGAGAGTCATCTCCCCAACTCTGTGGCCTGCCAGAGGGAACCAGACCTTACCCTATAGGGATACCAGAGCTGCAGAACAGTGGCAACAAAGGTTCAGTGGCTGAGGGAGAAATTCTTTTGCTGTCTCTGGATATCCTCAAGTTTAGATTGAGCTCAGGTAAAACTTTCTTCAGCTGCCATTGAGCGCCTGAGGCAGGCAGACCTAAGCTTCCTCTGCTAGATGGTGGCAGACTTGTGGTAACCATGAGGAGGAGGAGGCAGTGATCTTACTTTGACCCTGGCAGGCACACAGCCCTGGCACATTTGCTTTTGAATAGAACTGGGCTATGGAGACTGGGTTAATGGAGAATGCCGCTGGGGCTACCAGAGACTGGGGTGACCAGAGTTTGGTGGTAAAGGGTGAGCAAGGCGGAAAAAGAGGCATCAACCCCCTTGCTGAAAACATCCTACTTGACAGAACTTTCTGACTCCTTGGAGCACAAGAGGCACTCAAACCACACTTGAACTACCAGTAGACCCCTAATATATAGTTGCTGGAGATGTTTTGAACTCTCCAGCTAGAGAGTGGGTGCTGTTCGGGACAATTGGTTCAGAACTCTTGAACTGGACAAACCACTTGTGGACCCTCCAAAGTGGTACCCCGGTTTTGCTATAGTTGGAAAGTTCAATTATCCCATTCCAGATATTAAAGGTGGGGAAAGAGATGTCCTAGTTGCTTGTATTTCTCCAAAGCTGAGACTGCAATGAAGAGTCACTGATTCAAGAAGATTGGACAGAGATCAGCTGAATACAAGACAGAACCACCTACCCTCACTACACAAAGCAGGCCTCTAAAGTCAAAGACTATAGTACTGTACAGGTACTTTGCAAAATTGTAGAGGTAAAGCTGCAGTCACTAGTTCCAGTTCCTTGGTGAAGGGATTATCTACCACAACCCTAGAAGTCTCCAATCCAATTTCACCTTACCTGCTCATCTAGCTAAACACTGAAAAACAGTCATGGGGTGGAATCAGCGGAAAAACTCTGGCAACATGACTAATCAGAATAGTTCAACTCCCCCAAGAAATGACAAACCAGCCAAACCAGAGGATCCCATTCACAAACATAAGGCTGAGATGTACAAAATCGGATTTAGAATTTGGATTGCAAATAAGATCAACAGAATGGAAGTAAAGATGGAGTTAGAAATTGTAGGATTAATTCAGATGTCTCAGGAATTCAAAGAATTCAAAGGTAAATACACCAAATATTTAGACACATTGAGAAAATAAATTGCAGCCTTACATGATATGAGAAATACAGTAGAATCCTCGGTAACAGAATGGAACAGGCAAGAATACATTTGTAGTGCATCTTACAATGGTATATGTGAAACTTAGTAAATGTAGAATGTAAATGTCTCAACACAATAACTGTGAAATTGCCAGGAAGGCTATGTTAACTAGTGTGATATAAATGTGTCAACCAGTCTGTGAAACTAGTGTATGATGCCCCATGATCATACCAATGTACATAGCTATGATTTAATAAAAAAAAAAAAAAAGAAAGAAAGGATTTCCAACATCGAAGACAAAGCTTTTGAATGAACCCAAACACTCAAAGAGGAAGAGAAGTGGAGAGCAAAAACAGATCATGCTCTCAGAGAGCTCTGGGATAATTCAAAGAAAACCAATATTCTCCTTATAGGGATCCCTGAAAGTGACCAAGTAGCTTTGCAAAGCACAGAGGCTCCTTTTCATGAGATTATGTAAAAGAACTTTTCAGATATGGCAAGAGATTCTGAAATCCAGGTAGCAGTTTCAGAACCCCAGCAAGACTCAACCCAAATAAGATATCCCCAAGGCACATCATAATTAACTTCAAAAAAGTTAATATGAAGGAGAAAATCCTGAAAGTAGCCAAATGTAAAAAAAAAAAAACCTTAAAGAGGAAGAATATTAGAATGACTGCAGATCTCTTTGCTGAAACCTTTCAAGCTAGAAGAGGGTGGTCATCGACTTTTAGTCTCCTAAAACAAAATAACTTTCAACCCAGGATCCTGTATCCAGCTAAACTGACTTTCATTTAGGATGGAGAAATTAAATACATTAATGACATTCACATGTTGAAGAAATTTGCCATAACTAAACCAGCTCTTCAGGATATCCTCAGAACTTTCTTCAATAATGACCAGCACAATTCTCCACCACAAAAGTAAACTCACTCTGAAACTTTTGATCAAATTTCAACTTCCACAGTGGCAAAAGTATTAAAAATATCCACTGGCCTTTCAAAAAACTCAATACTCAAAATTCTACCAGGACTTTCAATATTCTCAATTAATGTGAATGACTTTAATTGTCCTCAAAAGAGGCACAGGCTGGCTGACTGGATACAAAAACTCAGGCCAGATTTCTGCTACATACAAGAATCTCATCTTACTTTAAACTACAAATATAGACTCAGGGTGAAGAGATGGTTATCTATATCCCAGGCAAAAGGAAAACAGAAAAAAGCAGACATTGCAATTTTGTTTGCAGATACAATAGGCTTTAAAGCAAGAAAAGATAAGGAGGGTCACTACATATTTCTTAAGGGCAATAATCAAGATGATGAGATTTCAATTATCAATATTTATGCACCCAACCAAAATGCACCTCAATTTATAAGAGAACATCTAACGAACCTGAGCAACTTGATTTCTTCCAGCTCCATAGTAGTCAGAGATTTGAACACCCCTTTAGCAGTGTTGGATAGATCCTCCAATAAAAAGCTAAGAAAAGAAATTTTAGATTTAAACTTAACCATCCAAAATTGGATTTAACAGACATCTACAGAACATTTCGTCCCAACAAAACTAAATATACATTTTTCTCATCAGCTCATTGAACATACTCCAAAATCAACCACATCCTAGGCCACAAATCTAACCTTAGCAAATTTGAAAGTATAGAAATTATTCCTTGCATCTTCTCAGACCATCATGGAATAAAAGTCGAACTCAGTAACAACAACAATCTGCATACTCATACAAAAACTTGGAAACAAAATAACCTCATGCTGAAGGACAGCTGGGTCAGAGATGAGATTAAGAAAGAAATTATCAACTTTTTGGAAAAAAACGACAATGAAGACACTAATTAACAGAACCTCTGGGATACCACAAAGGCAGTCCTAAGAAGGAAATTTATAGCACCGCAAACCTTCCTCAAGAGAATGGAAAGAAAGAAAGTTAACAACTTAATGGGACATCTCAAGTAATTGGAAAAAGAAGAACATTCCAATCCCAAACCCAGCAGACAAAAAGAAATAACCAAAATTAAAGCAGAATTAAGTGAAATTGAAAACAAAAGAATTATGCAACAGATCAATAAATCAAAAAGTTGTTTTGTTGAAAAGGTGAATAAAATAGATAAACCTTTGGCTAACCTAACCAGGAAAAAAAACAGTAAAATCTCTAATTTCATCAATCAGAAATGGTAAGGACAAAGTAACAACAGACTCCTTAGAAATTCAAAAAATCCTTAATGAATATTACAAGAAACTTTATTCTCAGAATTATGAAAATCTAAAGGAAATTGATGAATACTTGGAAGTACGCCACCTAACAAGACTTAGCCAGAATGAATTGGAAATGTTGAACAGGTCTATATCAAGTTCTGAAATAGCATCCACTATACAAAATGTTCCTAAAAAGAAGAGCCCGGACCAGATGGTTTCACCTAAGAATTCTACCCAAACTTTAAAGAGGAACTAGTACCTATATTACACAAACTTTTTCAAAAATATAGAAAAAGAAAGAATACTACCCAACACATTCTATGAAGCAAATATCATCTTGATCCCCAAACCAGAAAAAGACCCAACAAGAAAAGTAAATTATAGGACAATATCACTAATGAATATTGATGCAAAAATATTCAATAAGATCCTAACAAACAGAATCCAGCAACACATCAAAGAAATTATACATCATGACCAAGTCGGTTTTATCCCAGGATCTCAAGGCTGGTTCAATATACGTAAATCTATAAATATAATTCAACACATAAACAAATTAAAACAAAAGACCATATGATTTTCTCAATTTATGCAGAAAAAGCTTTTGATAATATCCGGCATCCCTTCCTGATCAGAACACTTAAGAAAATGGGTATAGAAAAAACATTTCTTAAACAAATAGAGACCATCTACAACAAACCTACAGCCAATATCATATTGAATCGAGTTAAATCGAAACCATTTCCACTCAGATCAGGAACCAGGCAAGGTTGCCCATTGTCTTCACTGATCTTTAACATTGTAATGGAAGTTTTAACCATTGCAATTAGGGAAGAAAAGGCAATCAAGTGTATACACATAGGGTCAGAAGAGATCAAACTTTCACTCTTCGCAGATGATATGATTGTATATCTGGAAAATACCAGGGATTCTACTACAAAATTCTAGAAGTGATCATGAAATACAGCAATTTCTCAGGTCACAAAATCAACACTTATAAATCTGTAGCCTTTATATATACAAACAATAGCCAAGCTGAAAAAAATCAAGGACTCTATTCCATTTTCAGTAGTAGCACCAAAGAAGATGAAATATTTGGGAGTTTACCTGACAAAGAAAATGAAAGATCTCTATAAAGAGAGCTATGAGATTCTAAGAAAAAAAAAATGCTGAACATGTTAGCTAATGGAAAAATATACCATGCTCATGGCTGGGAAAAAATCAGCATTGTCAAAATGTCTACACTACCCAAACAATATACAATTTTAGTGCAATCTCTATTAAAGCTTCATTGTCTTACTTTAACGAACTTGAAAAACTAATGCATTGTTTTATATGGAGTCAGAAAAAATTTTGAATAGCCAATACATTACTCAGAAATAAAAACAAAGCAGGAGGAATTATGTACCAGACCTCAAAGTATACTATAAATTGTTAGTGATCAAAACAGCATGGTACTGGCACAAAAACAGAGAGGTAGATGTATGGAACAGAATAGAGAACCAAGAAATGAACCCAGCTACTTACCATTATTTGATCTTTGACAAGCCAATTAAAAACATTCAGTGAGGAAAAGATTCCTTCTTTAACAAATGGTTCTGGGTGGGTGAACTGGCTGGCGACCTGTAGAAGACTGATACTGGACTTACCTTTCTCCTTTAACTAAGATAGACTCTTACTAGAGTAGAGATTTAAACTTAAGACATGAAACTATAAAAATACTAGAAGAAAGTGCAGGGAAAACTCTTGAAGGAATCAGCCTGGATGACTACTTTATGAGGAGGACCCCCTGGTCAATTGAAGCAGCATCAAAAATACACTACTGGGACCTGATGAAACTAAAATGCTTCTGCACAGTCAAGAACACAGTAAGTAAAGCAAGCAGACAGCCCTCAGAATGGGAGAAGATATTTGCAGGTTATGTCTCTGACAAAGGTTTAATAACCAGAATCCACAGAGAACTCAAACGTATTAGCAAGAAAAGAACAATTCTCTGAAGAAGACAGGTGCACAGCCTACAGACACATGAAA